>SZWC01016797.1:0-13673 GCA_023375785.1 Penium margaritaceum
CACCTGCAGCTTATACGCCAATACATTGTTAACTGGTGTCCAACTTCCTAGAACCTTCCTTATAGACCATTATCCTTCATACACACTTCTTTGAGTGTATGAAAGTCCTTCGATTAACTCTACCTCGGCTTTTCTCGTTTGAGGCCATTCTTGTAACAAAAGCAGAGCACGTTGAGGGCGATGTCTGTACCTCTAATGATCTTGCGGAATCTCCACGTGCACTCTACCACGATGGACTGCTGACGGAAACGCTGGAGCTTGTACCAAGTGTCAGACTTCTCATTCTGTCGACCAAATTGTGCGAGCATTGCACGTGATAACTCGTTGCCATTGCGGGTTGATCTGCTCCAAGAGTAGAACGCCTCCAGTTGGTGACATGTGACGGGCACCGTAGGCCGTTGATGACGTCCTGCCTGTCTCCTTCTGTTGTTTGATGGTCTTTAGATCAGACCACCAACTTAGTGCAATGCGACGCAAAAGCGTGGCTGCGAGGTCAATTTTCTTTTGACTGTCATTGACCCCAACAGCGGTGAATTACACCTTCAGACTCGTCAGCCACATCCAAACCGTTGGTCCCTTTAAACTTGTAGGATTGAACGGTTTGTGAGGAGCCAGGCGAATCTTAGGTTTGCTTGAAAGTTGGGTATTTCTCTTGATGATCACCGCCTCTCGTGCATTTGTGTTGCGAAGAGCCTCCATCGCAACGTTGAGCTGTTGGAGCAGATGGCTGTTGATTCCCTCGAGCGTAGAGATATGGTTCACTAGTTCCTCATTGATCCGCGCCTATCGTCTGGTGCAACCTGTCGTTCCTGCTTTCGTCATCGAGGCTGCCAGTAAGGGCAGCTGGTTTACCGCCATTGGATCCGCGACCAGATTGGTCGTTGGAGCCGTAGGGGTTGGTCCAGCTGCCGCATAGCCTGCCACACCAGTATTGGCTACCGCTTCAGGGTTGACGTGCATAGGCAAGTTCTCGCCAAAGACGCGCTGCTGGTCGCCGGGTACACTCACCCGCTTCACGTCGTGGTCGTGAAGTGTGAGAAGTGTTGACGTGCGAGATGCACTGACGGCTTGTGCGTCCCCCTTGTATAGTCCCCCGGATGGGCAAAGTAGTTGGATGCCTCTCTAGCACCGCTACGCTTTGATGCCAAGTGTTATGCCGAACGGAGCGTAGATGGTGAATAGGTAGAAGTTGCGAGGCAGAACACGATTAATAATTTGGGAGACTTGAGCAATTTATAATTAGCGGTAAGTGCACTTCAATGAAAAGTGTTGAAATGATCAAACATATCTATAAAAGTGTCGAGTTACGAATGAGGTATAGTCAGGGTTGTTGGGTCGATCGTCGAGCGACATGTGTGGAGTCGCGTCGTGAGTGGTCGGATTTGAGAAGCTCCACCAAGAAGTCGGGGGACTTCAAGGATTGATGGCGAAGATGCGAGATATGTCTCGATGTGTCGAGAAGTCGAACGAAAGGTTATGACACTTCTGTTGATGATTCTCGAAAGTGGTCGGAGTTGTCAGAAAGTGCAAGAAGGTTTGACGCAGGGCGAGGGAGATGGTGTGGATCCAAAAGAAGAGCCCCAACTCTGGAAAAATTGGATAGTATGTAATTAACAGTCAATGTACTTCAGTGAAAACAGTCAAAAGTGTTGACAACATGTACGAAATGGCATGGACAAGAATGAGACATACTTGGGATCTTGGACGCACAGATAAAGCAATGTGTGTGAAGCCGCATCATAAGAATCTTCAATGAGAAACACCGCCAAGAAGTTGGTGGTTTCAGGAATCTCAAGGGGTGTCATTGTAAGACTTAATATTCATCAAGAATCCCATCAAACAGTATCAAAACATTGATACAGTTCCCGACACTTCTAAGAAGTGGTCGAACCTGAAAACAAATTTACTTACGCACCACCAATTGTGTAAGCAAGTGGCTAAAATGCGCTTGGCCTGTCAATGTAAAAAATCTGAAGGTCATCACACACTTGATCATGATTTCAATGAAAAGAATGTCCACACGTAGAGTTTAGGGGACAAGTTTACGTGAGGGACATAAAAATTCATCCCCTTCTAAACACATCATCCCAACGCATTGTAAGACACACTCTTATAGTGTGTGTCGATCCTAAATTTACATAAAGACAAGAATGAACACTTTGCCGAGGCCATCCATGTGTACATCCCTCATGTGGACCTAGTTGGCATCCCAACACTGTTGGATGGTGATCCACCCACCCGCACGTGCACCGCAGTTGCTACGGCATCCCAGAGAACTGCTTCGACAAGCCCCCTATAGATTTTTTACAGGGAAACTCTAGAGTTCTCTTGGCAGACCAACCTTGGGCATGATTTGCATTTTTTTGCATTTTGTGTCTACGATCCCTGCCATATCCATGCATGAGTGTAGTTGTTGCATCCATCTTAAGTGTCTGTGTCTGTAAATTCTTACGGTTCAGATGCATGTGCATTGCGTTATGGCGGTGTTATGGCTTTGGGTCTGTTTATATGGCAAAGTGACCCTGCCATGTGTGTCACCTTCTCTGCACAACGGTTGTTGCTTGTGCAGTGAGCTTGTACCCGATGTCATAGTCAAAGTTAGATTGGAGGAACTCCATCCATCGAGTTTGTTGATGTCTTATATTTGGCTAAGCCTTAGGACGTTTGACTGTGTTGAGATCGGTATGGACAACGCATTGTCGGCATTCCCAATAGCTCGACCTGTCTCAAATATTTGTACGAATGTGTCTATACCTTCTTCATGTAGCAAGTGATTCAACTCTGGCCCGCACAATGTTTTTGACATTTATGCGACCGCTTGTTCTCTATCATCGTTCAATGGAGAATGACGTCTATGATTCTTCGATCGAACGTGTCGGTGGCCACAATAGAATCCACCATTAGACGACCGGTACTGAGGCTACAATGTTTCTTGATGAGTTCAACGTTTCTTGTTTATTATCTCCTCAACTCCACTTGATGTTTTTTTTTTAGCGATATTAGAGGGAGGGCCTGACATTCAGTGTAATCATTTACGGATTGATAATAGTAGTTGTAGAATTCCAAAAATACTTGGACGTCTCAAACAATTTCCTCTTTCTTTGGGTCCATCGTGGTCCATCCGAGGCCAATCATGTGGTAAAAAACTCAATCGAATGGCGACTGAAGTCATATTTTGAGAGGTTTATTTGGAATTTCTCTCTTTTTCACATCTCAATAATGCTTCACAGATGTCAACCATGCTCCTTCAGGGTGTGACTGCAAACCTGGATGCTGTCACGATTGAGGACAAAATATTTGTAAGGCATGAAAAAAAATGTCATCCATGGCCGCCATGGAAATCGATGGAGCTTTTGTGACTTTGAACGACATAATCATGAACTCAAGGTCCCCATATTGGATTTGGAACACAGTAGCCTTTATGCCATTATCAGATACACGGATCATGATGGCACATAGGATTGGAATAAGGTGCACGTAAAGACTATGTTGTAGAGAATATAGGGGAATCCATTGAGCTATACTTGGGATTTACTGGGCTCTGGTTTAGCTCTAGTTGTGCTCTAGTTGGGGTCTAGTCAGCCATAGTTGGATTTTATGTGGGCTCTACTTTAGCTCATCTATGAGATTTGATTAGGTTGAAGTTAAAGAAAAGAAAATATCTACTTGGGTTGTAGTTAGGCCCTATTAGGGCTTTAACAATGCTATGGTTGAAATCTTGTTCGGCTTTAGTTGTGCTTTACTTAAGCTACCTACATAAACTTCACAAGGACTCTGTTTGGGCTCTAGTCAAGAACTACTTTCGGTCTTTTTTCACTCTCGGTAGGCTTCATTTGGTCTCCATTTGAGCTATAGTTTGTTTCAAATAGCACTATACTTGGGATTTTCGTGGTCTTTAGTTGGATAGAAGGTGGGCTTGGTTCGCGCCTAAATCAGCACTATTCAGGTTTATGTCCGGCTCTAGTTGTGCTGTAATGGGGCTCTAGTTATTTTGTGGTTGGACACTAACTAGGCTCTAATTGGGCTCTTGTTGTAGTCTAACTTGGCTTAATCTTTCTTCATTTGGGTATGATTTGAACTTTTTTTGGATTGTACTTGGGTTATATTTTTCACTCTCTTAAATTTCATCATTTGTTGTGCATAGGTCCAGGAGCTATTGCTGCTATCGTTTGAAGGTGACAACATTTGATCTCGAGGTTCCTGGAATGGTCAATGTCCAAAACCGACGGGTGTTCCTGAGAACAAGACCATTGTAAGTTTTGCCACTATACTATGTCAAGAATTGAAGAAGTTATGTGTTTTCAACGTTGGGAAGTGAACTCCAACAAATTCCAGCAAATGTTTGTTTTGCATGGGATGTCCCAAGTTTTTCTATAATTTTTTAATGAGAAAGGTAGTGTGTAACGTGGACCGTAACTTGGCTTTGCGTGGGTTGTACATGGGTTTTGCGTGGGTTGTACATCGGCTGTAGTTGAAATCGGTTTAACTCCACTTTGATCCTTCGTGAGCTTTACTTATAATCTACGAAGGCTCTACGTGGAATCTTATTGGGCTCTAGTATCATTGTAGTTGAGATATTTCTGGACTCAGCTTTAAGTTAGGTTATACTTGGGCTCTAGTCACATTATAGATGGAATATATTTGGGATCTAGCGGAGGTCTATTCTTTGGCTCTAGGTGGGCTTCAGTTGGGCCCCACATGAACTCTAATAGGTCATATGTAGACCCTTCTTCAGACTAGGTCTTCTTTAGTCTCTAGGTGGACTCTACATGGTATTTGTTTAGGTTTAAGTTGTGCCCTGCTTGAGATCTACTTCAACTTAATTTTGGGCAATAATTCATCTCTACCTGAGCTTTCTTTGCGATTTGCTTGGGAGTCATTCGGGTTATGTTTAGGCTTAGACTAGGTTTCTGTTGGACCGTGCTTGGGCACTAGTTCAGCTGTAGGTGGGCTCCAGTCAATGCTATTGTTAGGCTCCACAGTGTTTTGAATTATCCTTGTTTCTGTTTGAAATTATCTTTATCTGGACCATACTTGTGATTTATTTTGCTTGTATAAATATTTTCCATTTGCCTACGTAGGTCAGTAATTACCTTTGAAGGTTGGTAGTATCAAGATGTTATGTCAAGGCTTATGGAATGAAAAAACACACTAATATATATGAGCCTAGATGATGTGGTCAAATTCATAATTACTTCAATATGGGATGTCAATGGTGAAAGAATAGAGACATGAAAGGTTTCTCAGAATGACTTTTAGTAACACATTTTGTTACGTGGGATTTACTTAGGCTGTACTTGAACTGAACTTGGGCTCTAGATGGGCTCTACGTGGGATGTATTTTAAACCTTGATTGGGCTCTTGAAGGGCTTTCATTCAGCTCTAGATGAGCTTGATTCAAGACATATTTAGGCTCTCGTTGGACTCCAATTGGGCTCTCCTCAGGCTCTTCTTGGATTCTACATGGGCTCCAGCCTGGTTGTTTTCAAACATACTTGTTCTCTAGTTGGGTGATACTTGGGCACTAGTCAGACTATGGCTTGGCCATGGTGGAGCTGTACTTGAGCCTTGCTTGAGATATTGTTGAGTTCTACTTGGTACTTTATTGGGATATACATAGCCTCTACGAGGAATTTACTTGGGCTCTAGTTGGGATCGATGTGGACGTTGTTTTGGCTTAAGTTGGCCTCTGGGTGGACTCAAGTTGAGCTCTAGGTGGTCTTTAGTTGGGCTTTAGTTGGTTAAGACTGCGGATCTTCATATAGAGTGGTTGTGATTGGGGATTGTTTGGGGTAAGTTTGAGACAATAGTTAGCCCCCTCCTAATTGGGAATTTTCTTGGCTTCAACTTATCTTTGGTTGTGCTGTTGGTTGATTTAGGGATAACACAAATTTTTTGGAAATATAATTGGATTTATTCTCTTTCAGAAAAATATATGTAAAATGCACACAAAAAGAACAAAATTTCACTGAGTGTGCTTGATTCTCCAAAGGTTGTATAAAAAACGTTGAATATGGGCCTGAAATGTTCTGAGCAAACATGTGCAGGAAGCAATATAGCACACTTCTTTATTTGTTCTTGCAAAAGTTAAGATGTTCACAGGCAACTTATAAATCACACAAAAAACCGAAAAACTTATTGTACTCACATAGGAATGCATCTGTTCATAATGAAAGATGATTATTTTATCACAAATTCATATGGCTTTAGGATATCATCCCAAAGCCAGTTTTTTTCCTTTTGTCTAACTGATACCATTGATCACAAGTACTTTCAACCTCCTCCTGACGACAAAAATGTCAAAGGTTATTAGCTTCCAAATCTTCCTACAACCATATTCCCGTGCATTTGTGCCCGTGACTCTATGCCTGCATTTGCACTTGCCTTTGCTTGTACCTTGGCCTGGACCTCCCCGCTTGTGCCTCTGCTCTTACGTTTTTGTGCTTGCGCCTCTGCGCCGAGGTATGGTTTATCAAGGCCATTTCATACACTGGTTTTTTAGTGTGTTCCTTGAGTGTACTTTCTTACAAGAGAGTAGCTTACACTAGTCTATGCACTCTTTCCATAGTGTATAAGTTGAGTGCACTTTTGTCCTATATGGTCTCAAAAACCTCTTCTTAGGAAAGGAATCTAGTGCGTGGGGTTAGTGCATGTGGTGAGTGCGCTTAGGCACCATACAAAAGTACACCAAGAACGCACTCAGTGTGCTCATTTGTCTCATATATCAAAGAAAATCTTCCTTCTTGTCCTCTATGGAAGAACAATGCTCTTTTTAGGAAGGACTTCAGTGCGTGGGGCAAGTGTATGTGGAAAGTGCGCTTGGTCACCATACAAATCTACACTAAGAGTACACTCAGTGTGCTCGTTTGTCCTATATGTCCTTGCATACCTTCAAGGTATGGTTATTTGTGCCTCTTTTATGCACTACGTGATCTATGTATACTACACGTACGCTATTGTAACTTCCTTGAAGCTTTCATAAGTGTGTACACCTCTTTTTACACTCTTAGGCAAGTGAATTACTGAAGTTTTTTTTAAAACGTAGAGTTTGTTATGTTTCCATGAATATAATCCTTCTCATTTCGATTTACATATGCTTTAGTTGATCTTAAATTGGCTACTTCTGTCCCTAAACGTAATATTGGTCATTTTTGTCTATATGATAATTTGACAAAACATACTAATGACCTATTATATTCGTTCGTCATTCAGAAGAGCATGGCCACGTTATTCACTCAAGGCTTTGAATGTCGGTGGCGGACCCGCCTTGCCCCACCCCCCGACCCCTCGAAGTGTGAGGTATAGGCAATCGCATGTCTTTTATACACTGAAGTATCTGTGTATATGGCAGATATACGAGATTACATACCTCAGGTACTAATACATTCTCACATGCACTGAGTTGTTTGTGTATAGAATGTGTTCCGTGTGTAAGACTGAAGTTGAACATTGTTGGGTCTGTGTACTATTTCTTTGGTCGGGGTCTCTTTGCGTGTACATTGCAATAGTAATATACATAGGCATATGATGACAGACCGGTCAAAATATACTACGGGCACTGTACACCATTGTATTAGTGTACAAAGCTTCCTGTTGTATGCACCAACTGGTAGTAGTGTATTGGGGTGGGAGGGGGGGGGCGCCAGTGTATTGTTACATTGAATT
The DNA here is from genome assembly GCA_023375785.1 of Penium margaritaceum. Lineage (NCBI taxonomy): Eukaryota > Viridiplantae > Streptophyta > Zygnematophyceae > Desmidiales > Peniaceae > Penium > Penium margaritaceum. The sequence continues at coordinate 7,666 of SZWC01016797.1, forward strand.
GGGCAGTGTATGTGGTGGGGGTCTATTTTTTTTCACTAGTGTATGAGGTGTTGCAGTGCATGTGGTCTGTGTCTTGTTGTGTGAGGGGGGGGGGGCAGTGTATTGATACATTGTATTGGGCAGCGTATGTGGTGGGGGGTTCATATTGTTCACTAGTGTATGAGGTATTGTAGTGCATGCTCTCTATCTCTTGTTGTGTGAGGATGGGAGGGGGGGTCAGTGTATTGGTACATTGTATTAGGCAGGGTATGTGGTGGGGGGTTCATATTGTTCACTAGTGTATGAGGTATTGTAGTGCATGCTCTCTATCTCTTGTTGTGTGAGGATGGGAGGGGGGGTCAGTGTATTGGTACATTGTATTAGGCAGGGTATGTGGTGGGGGGTTCATATTGTTCACTAGTGTATGAGGTATTGTAGTGCATGCTCTCTATCTCTTGTTGTGTGAGGATGGGAGGGGGGGTCAGTGTATTGGTACATTGTATTAGGCAGGGTATGTGGTGGGGGGTTCATATTGTTCACTAGTGTATGAGGTATTGTAGTGCATGCTCTCTATCTCTTGTTGTGTGAGGATGGGAGGGGGGGTCAGTGTATTGGTACATTGTATTAGGCAGGGTATGTGGTGGGGGGTTCATATTGTTCACTAGTGTATGAGGTATTGTAGTGCATGCTCTCTATCTCTTGTTGTGTGAGGATGGGAGGGGGGGTCAGTGTATTGGTACATTGTATTAGGCAGGGTATGTGGTGGGGGGTTCATATTGTTCACTAGTGTATGAGGTATTGTAGTGCATGCTCTCTATCTCTTGTTGTGTGAGGATGGGAGGGGGGGTCAGTGTATTGGTACATTGTATTAGGCAGGGTATGTGGTGGGGGGTTCATATTGTTCACTAGTGTATGAGGTATTGTAGTGCATGCTCTCTATCTCTTGTTGTGTGAGGATGGGAGGGGGGGTCAGTGTATTGGTACATTGTATTAGGCAGGGTATGTGGTGGGGGGTTCATATTGTTCACTAGTGTATGAGGTATTGTAGTGCATGCTCTCTATCTCTTGTTGTGTGAGGATGGGAGGGGGGGTCAGTGTATTGGTACATTGTATTAGGCAGGGTATGTGGTGGGGGGTTCATATTGTTCACTAGTGTATGAGGTATTGTAGTGCATGCTCTCTATCTCTTGTTGTGTGAGGATGGGAGGGGGGGTCAGTGTATTGGTACATTGTATTAGGCAGGGTATGTGGTGGGGGGTTCATATTGTTCACTAGTGTATGAGGTATTGTAGTGCATGCTCTCTATCTCTTGTTGTGTGAGGATGGGAGGGGGGGTCAGTGTATTGGTACATTGTATTAGGCAGGGTATGTGGTGGGGGGTTCATATTGTTCACTAGTGTATGAGGTATTGTAGTGCATGCTCTCTATCTCTTGTTGTGTGAGGATGGGAGGGGGGGTCAGTGTATTGGTACATTGTATTAGGCAGGGTATGTGGTGGGGGGTTCATATTGTTCACTAGTGTATGAGGTATTGTAGTGCATGCTCTCTATCTCTTGTTGTGTGAGGATGGGAGGGGGGGTCAGTGTATTGGTACATTGTATTAGGCAGGGTATGTGGTGGGGGGTTCATATTGTTCACTAGTGTATGAGGTATTGTAGTGCATGCTCTCTATCTCTTGTTGTGTGAGGATGGGAGGGGGGGTCAGTGTATTGGTACATTGTATTAGGCAGGGTATGTGGTGGGGGGTTCATATTGTTCACTAGTGTATGAGGTATTGTAGTGCATGCTCTCTATCTCTTGTTGTGTGAGGATGGGAGGGGGGGTCAGTGTATTGGTACATTGTATTAGGCAGGGTATGTGGTGGGGGGTTCATATTGTTCACTAGTGTATGAGGTATTGTAGTGCATGCTCTCTATCTCTTGTTGTGTGAGGATGGGAGGGGGGGTCAGTGTATTGGTACATTGTATTAGGCAGGGTATGTGGTGGGGGGTTCATATTGTTCACTAGTGTATGAGGTATTGTAGTGCATGCTCTCTATCTCTTGTTGTGTGAGGGGGGGGGGGGGGGGGGGGGGGGGGGGTGGGGGGGTGGGGTGCCAGTGTATTGGTACATTGTATTGGATAGTGTATGTGGTGGGGGGTTAATATTGTTCACTAGTGTATGGGGTGTTGTAATGGATGTGGTCTGTCTCTTGTTGTGTGTGGGTGGAGGTGGGTTATAGCGGGAGGGCCGGTTCGTCCCTCCCTCCTCGCTGAAGCGAGGGGTGGTTGCGCACCACCCCTTGCGTCAGCGAGGGCTAGCCGGCGGCCAGTACTTCGCTGGCCGCTGGCCAGCTCGCTGCCGGCCGGCTGGACGGCCGGCGGCCGGCCAAGCGACCGGCCGGCCACCGGCCAGCCAGCCGCCAGCCGCCGATCGCGGCCTCAGCCCGATCGACGGCTGAGGGGCCACAAGGGCCTCGAGGGCGAGGCCTCGTGGCCTCGTGCCCTCGCCCCCCCCTCGACCTCCTTGCAAACGAGCAAGAGAGAACGAGGGATAGGGGGAGCGAGGGTGAGTTCGACAAAGCTGGCGCGAAATCGCCAGCGTGCCTCGCACGCGACGATTTCGCGCTAGAACGGCAAAATGGAAATCGAAGTTCGTTTACGACGAACTTCGACATAAAATAAACGGAAGAACTCGTGCGAACACACGAGTTCGAGGGAAATACCCCCGGTTTGGGTCCCAAAACCAGGGGTTTGGTTAAAAACGGAAATGGGCCTCCGGAGACTCGAAATATTTGAGTCTCCCTGCTCTGGGTCGTTGATGACGATTGCCCCTCAGTCTTGCGAAGGGGGTAAACCTTTGACGCGGACTGAGAACGCCATTCTGCGAACTCCGATGACGACTTCAGAGCAGGAGCTGGAGACTCGACCCGTTACAGTGGTTCTCAGAGCCAGACGACCCTCGCGACTAAGGGTTCGACGGAAACGGCGGCTACGTCACATGTAAAACGTCGCCGGCAGCTGCAAGCAACAGCAGAAACGCCAGAAGGGACTACGGCATCTACACTTCACGGATTGAAGCACCGTAAAGTGCGTTAGAGAGCTTGAAAAATTATCTAATTGGTGGAAACTCTTCCTTCCAGCCTCTCTTCACTTCCAGAGGGCAAGAAGGATTTTTGTGGGACGGGATGGGGAGTCCCCACCCTCAAAACCCACAAAATCCTCCCCATTTTCAAGGCTCCTTCAAAATCCCTTCATCCAAAAATTGGGACAGCGCCCCTTCCCAAGCTTAGGGACTCTCAAGGCCTGAGAGCACCCTAAAAAGAAGAAGGGTGAAACCTTGAAGATTTTTGGCGGCTCGCCAACGCCGCCGGCTCAAGGGGGACGTCGCCCAAGAACGCGAGAGGCGTCAAGGAGCGTGACGAGAAGACCAAGGAAGACAAGAAGACAAGAGGAAGACAAGAAGTTGAAGAAAGAGTGGAAGGCTTGGTAGGAATTGTTAGAATTCTCCTTGTCACTCTTTGCTTTTGCTTTGTGAGCGGCACTCACATTTCTCCTCATTCCATTGTCTTATAAATTTCTGTTTTCCTAGGTACTAATCCTTGCCAATCGCCGTGAGTCACGGCTTAGGAAGTCTAGTTCCAAAAACCACGAACTTGTGCCGACGTGGCGGCCTAGGATAATAAAAATTGAATTTATAATTGCCTCACCGATCGTGAGAGCAAGGAGTTTGTGGAAGGCGATTCCTCCTTAACGTTGTGGGATGATCCTCACAACGATCTTCACGTGCTAGTTGCACGAGCGACGAGATGACAAGTGCCGGACCGTCTAAGACCAACAAGGACAAGGTGATGACGTTCTAACCACACGTCCTCGACGGACTCCAAGTTTTGGGAGCCGCCGCCGCGAGCACGGTTGCCAACCCAAAGGCAACCGTACCGCCTAAGGCAACCGTACCGCCTAAGGCAACCGTGCCGCCTAAGGCAACCACCGCCAACCTCGGCGACACCGAGAAGCATGCAGAGGCCGCAAAGGTACTCAACGAGCACGTCAACGCGCACATGGGCGACCCCCATGCGATGGACGACGCGATGGAGGAGGATCTTCCGGAGGAGGACCCCCACGAAGAGCACGACGCCGACGATGGCGAAGGCGATGAGGATCGCGACCATCGCCATCGTCGTGCGGTGAACTCGAGCCGATTACTCGAGAAGGAAAAGGCGCCCACCACATCGCCTGAAGCTGCAGACGGTAGCGAGACTGCCGAAAACAGCAAGGGCGCCGAAAGCAGTCACACGGGAAGTTCCCGCGAGAACGATCTGGATGACGACGCCGCAAAGGCAATTCGCGATGGCCGTCGTAGGCTTGCGGAGTTTGCTGCTGAGGCAGCAGGCCGACTGAAGATCACCTCCGATGGTGGAGATGCGGCACCACTCGGAGGAATGGGGGCGTACCCCCCTTACTACGATGTGGCCGCAATGGGGCAGGGCAGCACCCACTTGAGCGTCGTCACCGGCAATAGTCTCATCCGAAAGGTGGGAATCCTTGGAGGCGTGTACGCGAACCATACCCTCTTGCAGTGGGTAAGGGTGCACGGACAACGCGAGGCCCTAGAGGCTATCACCGATGCTCTGACGACATCAGAGCTCAAGTTCGCGTTCGCCAACCTGCTGGCCCACGTCGTGCAGAGCATCACGGACCTTGACCGTGATCGCCAGCTGCAGCACCTGGCCGCCCATGAGGCAAGCCGCCGATGCAACGACCTCGACAAGGCGTTGCAGAGCGTGACCCAGGTGTGGATGCAGCAGCAAGCACAGCGTGCCGCAGCTGCGGATGCCACTGCCGGTGGCAGCGACGACTTGCCTACCTCGACGACTTCGGGGTCGGTCATGAACACGTCCTTCCTCTACCGTGTGGAGATCTTCCGGAAGGGCGTGAAGTTGACCAACTGGCTGAACCGCATGGAGCACGTTCTACGTGTCCACAAAGCTCTACTCAGCCAGTGGGGCGACCTTGCCACGACGCGACTTGAAGACAAACTCTTCAAGTATGTGGTCAAGGAGTGGACTTCACAGCAGCCGCACCTCGAGTGGCAGCCCATGCCATGGGAGACCTTCTGCGCGATCATGCGCAAGAAGTGTACCCAACGTGAGGAGGCGTAACGTGCCTTCCACAAGATCAAGGACTTCAGGCAGCTGGGCAGCTCGCTCGAATCCTACTTGAGCAATTTCACCGCACTCGTGGAGGAAGCCGAAAGCTTCACCGAGGGCGATGGGACTCAGACGTTCAAGTACCCAGAGTGCATGCTGCTGGATTACTTGCGTGATGGTCTCTCCAGCGAGAAGCTAAAGGACAAGACCACCACGACAATCACTGGCCAAGCTTGGACAAGCTGGAGGGCGTTGCGCGACTACATGAAAAAAGTGTATTCAGCGAACCCGAAGCACTACTCCGATGCACGGCCGAACGCACGTGCACAGCAAGGTCGGGACATGCGCGTGGACGCTGCAGGGGCTGGTGGGTCAGTTGGACAGCGAGGCGGGGCCAAGGACAAGCAGCCTACAAACCCTCCAGCCAAGAAGGCTGGTGGACACAAGGGTCCCAAAAACAAGCGCAGTCGCGAGAATGACGAGCTGCAGGCGGCGCGTGAGCGTCGCAACGGAGCCTTCCGCGAAGGGCTCTGCCACAACTGCATGCAGCCAGGCCACTTTAGGGCTCAATGCCCTGAGGCTGCTGGTGGTGGACAAGAGACCGCGGCGCTAGCTGCAGCAGTAGCACCTCGTGAGGATGGTGTAGCAGGAGGCCGTAGACAAGGCCGTGGACAGGGTCGCGGTCGCGGCAATGGGCCCGGCCGTGGTAACGGACAGGGTCGTGGGGCGGGTTTTCCCCACCCCTGAGTGACGTCAGTGGGGACCACTCAGGGGTAAAATTGGATCACGAGTGTGGGTTCATGTTTTCAGATGAGGATGTTAAACAATTTGAGTTTTTGACGAGTTCAAATTTCTCTGTTGTCTTCTCTCCTCTTGTTGAACCGCATTCTACACTTGCTGA
>SZWC01016797.1:44212-59109 GCA_023375785.1 Penium margaritaceum
CTCTCTCTCTCTCCCTCTCTCTCTCTCTCTCTCTCTCTCTCTCTCTTGTCCACGGTTTCTTCGGCTTCTTGCCCTCTGTCTCGATGGCTCCCTGTCCCTCCGACATTTCCGCATCCCCTCCCCCACATCCTCCTCTTGACGTGTAACCTATTCCCAGCGCTTCTGTTCTTTTTCTTTACCAGTCATGTCAAAAAGTCCTTGATGACCATTCCACCGCTTACGTCGCTTTGCCTCCTTCCGTCCTCGCCGTTGTTTCTGAATCCTTCACTATCCTTCGTGCTCTTCATCCGCACCTTGCTCACGCTCACTCCTTGCGCCTTGCCTCATCCCTTGCATTTCTTCCTCCCCATCATAGCCCTTCTCCTCCTTCCCCTCTTGCTCCTCCTCCTCCTCTCCTTCCTCCTTCCCATATTCCTCCTCCTCCTCCTCATCCTCCCCCTCCTCCTCTTCTTCCTCCTCCTCCTCCTCCTCTTCCTCCTCTTCCTCCTCCTCCCCCTCTTCCTCCCCCTCCTCCTCCTCCGCCTCCTCCTCTTCCTCCTCCTCCTCTTCCTCATCCTCCTCCTCCTCCTCCTCCTCCTCTACCTCTTGCTCTTCCTCCTCGTCGTCCTCTTCTTCCTCCTCGCCCTCCTTCTCCTGCTGCTCCTCCTTTTCCTCCTCCTCCCCCTCCTCGTGCTCCTCGTGCTCCTCCTCTTCTTCCTCATCCTCCTCCTCCTCCTCCTCCTCCTCTACCTCTTGCTCTTCCTCCTCGTCGTCCTCTTCTTCCTCCTCGCCCTCCTTCTCCTGCTGCTCCTCCTTTTCCTCCTCCTCCCCCTCCTCGTGCTCCTCGTGCTCCTCCTCTTCTTCCTCATCCTCCTCCTCCTCCTCCTCCTCCTCTACCTCTTGCTCTTCCTCCTCGTCGTCCTCTTCTTCCTCCTCGCCCTCCTTCTCCTGCTGCTCCTCCTTTTCCTCCTCCTCCCCCTCCTCGTGCTCCTCGTGCTCCTCCTCTTCTTCCTCATCCTCCTCCTCCTCCTCCTCCTCCTCTTCCTCCTCTTCCTCCTCCTCCCCCTCTTCCTCCCCCTCCTCCTCCTCCGCCTCCTCCTCTTCCTCCTCCTCCTCTTCCTCATCCTCCTCCTCCTCCTCCCCCTCCTTCCTTGTCCTCCTCCGCATCCTCCTCCTCCTCCTCCTCCTCCTCCTCTTCATTCTCCCCCTTTCTCTCCTCCTACCCCGCATTCTCCTCCTCCTCGTCCTCCTCCTCCACCTCTACCTCTTCCTCCCCCTCCTCCTCCTCTTTGTCCCCCTCCTCCTCCGTTCCTGGCCTTGTCCCCTTTGCCACAAGCCATGTGCCCACGCACATGGCTTGTGGCCTGGTTTACCTCTCTCTCTGTGCATCCCTTCTCAAAGTTTGCAGGGCTTTCCCCACACCTTGGCGGCGATGCATTAGCTCTGACGTCACCCGCGTTGGGCGCGTGGTCACTTTGGTGTCCTGCCATTGGCATCCCCATCTTGGTTGGAGGCATGGCATCAGCCTCTTCTCGCCTACCGCTACTCTCGATAGGCATAGGATAGATCCTGGTCCCCACCAAACCACGACGATGCCGATGCCACCACTAACACTCGCGTAGCACAGAACTACACCAACTGCTTGACACACCGTCCTCTTCCACAATGGGTTTCAAGATTTGCATGACGCAATTCCTCTTGCATGCTTACGGTGTGATGCTGAAGTTGTTACATTTGACTAGTCCATTGGCCGTACCCTGTTTAGAGATGCTACATGACAACCGTCGGCATCTAAGCGTCCAAGCTTACGTTGTCATGTTAAAGTAGTTAGTATAGGTTCTACGTCGTTACAAATCAATGATGCGGGGCATTCTCATGACCTTGCCCGCATTAGGAATTCGCCCCACTTTGGGCTGGTCCAGTTAACGGCTACAAGCCGTTGGAATTGTGTTCGAGCGCGCCAACCAAACTGGGTGGCGCGTCCTCATTTGCTCCATATGTAGGACCTCGGATCTTGTTGTACACTACTTCTTGATCTATACTATTTTCCTTCTCAACAATTAAAATAATTGAAAATGTCATAAAACCTTGGTTTTTATATGAATATTTGTATTAAGTAGAGAATATTAATTTCCTATTTGATAATAGTTTTAAAAAGGCAAATAACATGTGTTCAATCATGAAATGACGAGAATAGAGTTATAACCCTTTCTTAAAATAAATAAAAGTTTCATTTGTTCCATAATAGGAAAATGATTATGTAGGGATGAAAGAGAGAAAAATGATTATGTAGGGATGAAAGAAAAAATGAATAATTTATATTTCATATTATTTAACATTTTGTTTTTTTAATTAGTTTTTTAATACAAAAACTAAACTTTTCATTTGTTTTCTTTATTATTTTATAATCTTGGATGATGAAAATTTTGAAATATTTGTTGACTTTTTTAATTTGTTGAAAAGTGTTAAACCCATTCTCCTAAAAATTGAAACAAAAACTCTTTTTAGTGAAATGAATATGTTTCTTATAATTAAAATGCTAAAAAGTGTAACCTGAACACAAAACTTGACATAAATGAGGTAGCACTTTGAAAATTCATGCTTACTATAATTCTTCATGCTTTCATCATTTGTTACAAATAATAGAGAAGGTTCAATTTCAATATGGCAATTTCATGCCTCATTAAAAACAACATGTAATCTTTCATTTTAATGATTGTATTTCACATTGAAATATTTTATTTCTAACCATGTATATCTTTGTCTAATGGATGGAAATTACACCACTTAAATTACTTTGAAAGGAAGAAAATTAATTTAAGGAATTATTCATATAATAAATAATGAAATCCATAACCTTCAAGTTGACTCTTTGGAGCCTATGAACAAATGGGCAAACCAATGACCATATCTATGTTTCCTAGTTCAATCAGTAAGGCACGACTCACCAGCCAACCCAACAAGCATAGGAACACTTATTTCAATGAATTTTCATGGTTCAAATAAATTTTAGAAAAATCACCTGGTTTTTTCTATTATTCTCACTACCTTGGTTACCGTTTTGTAATGTCTAGTAGTAGTATCAAAACTCTATTTTCATAAACATAAACCTTACTTAAAAGTATAATTATGTTTTTAACCATAATTAATCTAGATGGGAATAGAATTTTCACGAAAAATAATTTACATGATCATTTCTAATGGATTAAAATTAAAAAAAATTAAGAAATTTCCATTTAAATCTAGACAATTCGCTTTATAATTCTGAAACATATGAGGCTAAATTGATTCAGTCATCTAAATAAAGGAATCATTTGTTTAAAAACTATAAGAAGTAAAAAGAAAATTAATCATCTTTAATTTCTAACCGTTTCTTCAATCCGAACATCTTGTCTTTTTTAAATTCAAAATAACTTAGTAATTTGAAACATAATTTATGATTTCAAACATTGACAAACCGAATTCTTTTTATTGATTCACTTGTCAAGAACTTATTCTTTCTTTTTTATTAACCATGTTAAAATTAAAACTATTTTAGTGATTCATTTCTTGTCTTGATAAATGTTCGGAGTGTGAGATGATAAATGAAAAATAATACATGAGGATGAGTTAGATACAAGATCAAATTAATGCATAATCTTAGATTAATCATAATAAAATTGAAATGAAAAATGTTGAGAAGTGGAATGATGTGATTCATATTTGTTTATTATGATGCACGTTGATAAATAAGATACGAGTTCCTGAAAGATTTTCATTTTTCTCATTTACATTTACATATTTCAAGGCAATCCATGTGGAAAGAACCTAAAAAAGACATGAGATAATTAATGTCCAACACATCCTAACTAATGTGAGGCAAATAGATATGTATGATAATGATAATGAAAGTTAATGTCTGATATAGATTAAAAAATTCTCCATGTATATTATGAATGATACTGTACTGTCCCTCACTTTCGTTCACCTTTTCAAACTGAATTTGGTGCTTTCTACTTTCACCTAAAAATGACGTTTTCAAAATCTCGGGGTGGTCGCCCAGTCTTGTCTGGGATTAATGGTTGGGCATTGACTTTCGCCCTCAGTGCAGGTCCAGGCGGTCCTTCTTCTCTCGAATGCTCGAACTTCGCTTTGCGAAGTTCGAGCGTTCGATGTCACGACCTTCGTTGTCGTCAGATTACATGTAGCAATCTGAAGGCTGACCGCACGACGTGGCCCAGGGCTCGATGCGAGCCCCGAACCATGTGTGGTATGATATGTAATGTGCCAAATGACCCCGAATAATTCTATTTTGGTAAAGGAAGCACACAAGAAGGAAATCGATCAAACGGGTCAGAATTTTAGGAGTAATCCTTACACCAACCTAGCAATTATTTGGATGACACATGGGCGAATAAAACTAATTATTTTGCAAGAAAGTAAGATCCATTACGGTATGTTATGAAGTATGAATAATTTATATAAAATATTCCATATATGGATGTTCAAATAGATTATGGCCTAAAGCTCATTTCACATTGATACAACATTTAATCATTTTTTATGATTCCTTTTTTTTTGTCTCACACATGATTTTATAGAGACTTTCTTAATGATATTATTTAAATACGTTTGGAAAGTATGGGAAAAAGAATTTTCATGTTTCAATCATGCATAAGTGACGTAGAGTTTGAATATGGATATTAAATATATAATCACCTTCACATAAATTTGTATTCTTTATTCCTTGTTCCCTAATGTTTTTTATTAGTTATGGGCCACTAGAAAAAGTATGATAAATCATAATTTACATCTTAATGAGAAACATTTGACGTGTTAACATATGTCATGGCTTATTTTCGAACAGAATAATACATACATTTTAAATTTTTAGATGATTGATGATAATAAATGTCATTACCTTGAATAAGATAGAACAAAGGAAAATGGATTGAAATCTTCCAATCAGGCAATCTTTGTAGGATTATTATATCCTGATGGATTTGTATTTCAGCTTATGACGGTGTCATAGTGTTATGCACTTGTGAGATTACGTCGCAGGTATTTGGCGGACTGTCCCATTTGTGGACTTCTCTTGTTCCTTGTGTTTGCTGCTTGTTTTTGTCATCTGTTGCCGAGTCGTTCAGTTTCCTGCTTACTTTTGTCTGTTATTATAAGTCAGTGAGGTTTTACTAACAAAGGCAAGGAAAGGGTGTGCAAGTACTAAAATGCGTACGTTGATTTCGCATCCAGAATATCGATTAAGGAAAGAAGCCCTATGTTCGGTTCACGTGTAGCGCGGAACCCTATCCAGCATCCTCTTACGGGCGAGCCCAACCATGGGCTCGATTTGTTTTCGCGCCTAACGGTACCAATACACAAGATAGGGTTTTATCTCCGAAACCGTCTTCATCCGCGCGCCAACGCGACACTTAATAGCTCGTGGCGAATCGGCTGGAGTCACGACCACCGTCGTCTCTAGCTGGAAAGGGATGTGACTTTCCATTCCCAGTGTGAATCTTCTGAAGGGGGTACGAACTGTGAAATTCTCCATAAAACCAACAGAAATGAGAGGGAGAGCAGAGAACACCGGTTCTCACCAATTTTTGGCACAAAAAAAACCTCTTTTCAAGTATTGCATGCACACCACCACCGTGTGTTCGATGAAATAAAGTTAATATAAAGATGCATTAATCATTTTCACACATGAAAAAATGGTTTCAGCACTATTGTATTTCATTTATCTATTTAATATATTTATAACCTCAATATGCATAAACATATGTGCATGCAAGTATACTTACATGTATGTACGGATATGAATACTGATGTGATAAGTTCATCTACATTTACAACTTTGGTACATTAAACATACCAGCATACAAAATGTTAAGAAAAACAAATTTTCCCATATATTTATTGCTTACTCTTCACATATTTCACCTTCCACAATGTGATGAGTGAATGAAATGTTTCAATGCATAAATGAAGGTATAAATTATACACATGAATAAAACTCTATATGTAATCGTTCAAAACCATGCAATACGAGTTACAAATTATTAAAGAAATGGATGTAGAAAGATCTAAACATTACTCATAATTAAACAGAGCCCATATCTCAAATTAAAGATACCATAATAAACAAATACAAATTAAAATAAATATGACAGTGATGTAATGGGTAAAAAGACATGGATTTAAACAAGGATAACTATATTTGAACAAAAAATATGAATATCAAATATGATATGTATATATATTTTGGATATACACATCCATGAACATCTATTAATATTTGAATAATTAAAATAGTAAAATTCATATATTTATATCCATAACTTAACTTATATCTCAAACAACACTTAAATCTTTACCTATACATGTATCGTAATCTATTTCTGACTATATCTTTAAACATTCACAAAGATGTGTATTAACCCATACAATTGTATTTTTACGTTTTAATGACAATAATATATACATATTGTTGTTCATATCATACATATATTTATGTTTATATCGATGATGACATACAAACATATATATGTATCTACATCTCTATATTTCATGTATTTACTACTATGTTACTGTTTAAAATTACATATATAGATGTATTCAAATACATCTGGACCTATATTTGAATTTCAATTGATGCATTTTTCTAAATATAAATTGGAATTTCTAATTCAATGTATATAGATGTATGTATAGACTAAAACATAGGCATAGATAAATACTTCAATAATGATATAGATATATATGTAAAGCAAGAGATATATATAAATATAGATACATATTTATTAATGCAAACATTGATAAAGATATACAAAAACATGATATAAATCAAAACATGTTAATTAATATACACACAAATAAATAATTAAACATAAATACATCTATTAAATTTGTACATAAATACATCTTTCATATGTTTAATAAATATACGCACACATATATTTACTTATTTGTGTATGTATATTTATTAACATTCTTTGGTTTATATCATATTTTTGTACATCTTTGTCCATATTTGTGTTGAGATATATGTAGCTAAATTTATATCCATCTCTTCATCTACAACTCTATCTATATCATTATTTATATCTTCATCTATGTGTATTTTCTAGTCTATACGTACATATATATAGATTTCATTGAAATTTTAAAGTTAAATTTAGACCAACATATCGGTTAAAATGTAAATTTAGGTTTAGATGTATTTAAATATATCTATGAATGTAATTTTAAACATAAACATAGTAATAGACATAGAAGTAGATTGAGATATAGATATACATATATTTATGTATGTTTGTATGCCATCATAGATATAAACATAAATTTATGTAAGATATAAATTGTAATATGTAAAGTTTTCCTAAAATTAAAACAGAAAATACAAATAAATGAGTAAATACACATCTTTGTAAATTTTTAAAGATATAGTTAGAAATAGATTAAGATACACGTAGAGGTAAATATATGAGTTTTATTCCGGATATAAGTTAAGTTATGGATATAAATTCATGAAATAGATGATTTTAAGTATTCCAACATGAATTGGTGTTCATGGATGTATATAGTCAAAACAAACATACATATTACATTCGATACTTCTACATTTAGTTCACATATATTTATCCTTGTCTAAATCCAAGTTTATATACCCATTACACCACTGTCATATTTATTTTAAGTTGTATATGATAATGATGGTACCTTTGTTTTGAGTTGTGGGTTTTTCGTTTTAAGTGTAATTATATGTTTAAATCTGTATGCATTTATTTTTTATGGATTTGTAACTAGTAATGCATGGTTTTATACGATTTTTAGATATATAATTATTCATGTTCATAATGTATACCTTCATTTAAGTGTTGAAAAATTTTATCTACTCATTACATTAAAGAAGGTGAAATATGTGAAGATTAAGTAAGAAATACATGGGAAATTGTTTTCATTGAAATTTAGTAATCTGGTTTTTTTCATGTACCAAAATTAAAGATTTAGATGATCTTACCACATTAATATTCATATCAATTCATACATGCAAGTAGAATTACATGCATATATGTTTATGCATATTAAGGTTATAAATATTTTTCAAACAGATAAATGATTTTCAATAGTGCTGAAATTGTTTTTTCATGTGTGAAAATGATGGAAGAATCTTCATATTAAGTTTATTTCATCGAGCACCCGGTGGTGGTGTGCACGCAATACATGAGAAGAGGTTTCTTGTGTGAAAAAATGGTGAGAACCAGCGTTCTGTGCTCCCCCTCGGATTTCTGTTGGTTTCATGGAGAATTTCACACTTCGTACACCCGCCAGAAGATTCACATTGGGAATGATACATCACATTCCTTGCCGGCGGGAGACGAGGGTGCTCGTGTCTCGAGCCGATTCGCCACAAGCTAATGTGTCGCGTTGGCGCGCGGATGAAGAGGGTTTCGGAGACAAAACCCTATCTTGGGTTCCGGTACCCTTTTGCGCGAAAACAAATCGAGCCCAGTGTTGGGTTTGCCAGTAAGAGGTCCCCGGATAAGGTTCCGCGCTGCACGTGAACACAACGTAGGGCTTCTCTTCCTATTAAGTGACCGAATCCACGAGTCTGGTACATCAGGAGCCTTTTGTCTTCTCCTCGAGGAAAGGGAACATCGTTTTATGTCTTCAAAGGATATCGAGCACACATCTTCATGTGATGTCAGCATATACTCTACTGCGTTCTTGAACACGGAAGCGTTTGGTGTGAACTAGTTTCTCGTCCAGGAACTCTAAGCATTCGGAACAAATGGCGATACACCGACCGGAATACAAGCTCGCCATTCCAATGAGCGTCAAGAGAAACCGGTCGGTCCAAATATATGAAGGAACAACACATAAGTGCAACATTTAACTGAAAATGCATGACAATCTAAATACAGTTCACAATGAAATTTTGATATTGAACATAACTTCTATACAAATGTAACATCAGAAAGTAAGATGAATATCCTCCTGAAATGATGTCATCGAATCGCAAACACTACATTTTCAATCTGCATCCTGATGATGTTCAAAGGAGTGCTCGAACATCATGATGAAAATCTAGGCACGCAGTAACATTGTCCAAAGATCTGCGGGTAAGCTCTTTATTATCTTCATTAACGCACAAAAGGTTACTACTTTTGCCCGTTTGAAGCAACTCATATCGTAGACAGTTCCTTCACCTACGGCCGGGTTCGATCACCTGCAAACAAGAGCGATAGATAGATAGATTATTATGTTTATCGTCGCTAACCATCCCCGGGGAATGGACGGTGGCACAGAGCCACATTTGACAGTGAGATTCAGTATGGACATCCACGCACGATAACCATGAAGAGGGGCATGCATGTGCCCACTGTCAAGTGTAAAGAAGCACACAAGGGTCAAAGTAAATGAAGTCCTAGCGAGATTCTGAGGGGGTGAGGGACAGAGCCGTGGTCTTCCAGGTTAGCAAAACTATTCATACAAAGGTTTCCGGTATTATTTGTCATGTTTCAGATTCGGAAAGATTTGATCCAAGAAGACTGACCGAACTTTCAGGATGTCGGGGATGCGTTCTTGCGAATATGTATAGATTTGGTGGTTGCAGCAAGGGTTTAATTTCAAAACAGAAAGAAAATCATTCCTTCACGTAGCTCAGCCGAAACGCCTAGCCATGCACCAAACAAATCTGCATCCTCACCCCACTGACCACCAGTCTTTAAACATCTATCCGAAGTTGAGCTACAAAAAAATTACTGAAAAAGGATTCAAATTGCCCCCTTGTAACATGCAAGGGTTGTGGTTTTCATCGTGATTTGGGCTCCTCCCAGGCCTTGCGGTTGCGAGGCTCCAGAATGTTTCGTCTAAAGAAGGGCACAATTAATTGAGTTAGAACATGTTGCATGTGTAAATGTGTATTACAATGAGGTCAACAGGAACGTGATCTTTGGTAAAAACACGACAAGTCTACAATTGATGCTGTACCTTTGTGATTCAGCTATGGTGCTACAAAAAAGCATAGTTTTCAAAAGAGAAACAGAGAATAAAAAAAACAAAAGACCAAAAATAAACAACATCCCATGCAAGTGTTATGGAAATTTTGCTCTTCATACCGCGAATCTACATAACATATGTTTTGCTTTTATTAGAGAAAAGAAGATAGAAGATCACTTTGTCTCCTTTCGTAGTGTGCGGCCAGCTCCACGTGGGTTGGAGGAGGGTCCCTAGCCAGTGGGCGGTTGGACATGATGTCTAAAGGGTCGAAAACCCCCACACACCACGGTTTTGGCCTATATGGCCAAGCATTCCCTCCAATCTGCTACATTGTTATTAGAGTACCGGGGTTCGAGTCCGACGTGCGAGTGCGAAGGGTGGCCCAGTCCTTAGGGGACGCAGCGCGCGACTAGTGCCATGTGGATTAAACGAGGGTCCCTGGCCTGTGGACGGTTGTACTGGATTACTTGACGGTCGGCAACCCTCAAACACCATGGTTTTGGCCTAGTTGGCCAAGAATTGTGTCTCAATTGCTACACCTTACGTGAAGTTAACCAATGTTTTATGCCTCAACAATGGAGAGGTGCCTGGAGCTACTTGTTTATAATTTAAAATGGAGATTGAAATTCTCCTTTGTTAATAGAAAACCTCCTATTTCCTGCTTAAGCATGTCACAAGCCTTAATGAATATCAACTCCTAACTATTCTAATATGGCTTGTTTGAAACCATTTTTTTCTTGATGTTTTTCAGGTAGGAGCTAGAGGAGAGAAAACTAAAGGCATTTAATTAGTCTATAAATATTAATACTTTCTATCTTAAAAAAATCTAGTGCTTAAGTAGAAGCAAGGAGAGAGTATATTTTTAAGATGGAAAAGGCATAGGCTAGCAAACGGGGTGATAGAAAAGGATATAAAGGTGCTTTTGAGTGTTTTATAGTCCATTAAAGAACACATACTATCTAAAGTTGATGCAAAATATTTTTCCCAATATCTGGTTACTTATGACTTATGAAAACCATAACAAACGGTCTAGTAGAACACAATCTACCTTTGTTGAAAGGAAGTAGAAAAGGCCCCACGTTTCATAAGGCTTTGGAGGATCACAATCCTTCATTCAAGCCCACAATACTTTTATGTTTTAAGGGGTTAATAGCGATGCATTTTTTAAGATGTCTGAATGAAAGATGGGGTACATTGGAAAATTCTCTACAGTTTAGCAATGCGATAACCTATCAACAGATTTGGACACGTAGATGGTTAAGCGCTTCTCTTGAAGTAAGTGGGAACTTCAATTACTGTGGAAAACAAGTATGTGGTAGATCCTAGCCACGGTCGTCATGTTGAGGAGGGGACTGTATCAGGGAGTTATTTTGCCCATCCAATCGTTGCTCGCAATAACGGCAACGTTATGAGATACCCTGTTTCGAATGTTAAAATATGTTATCTACCCCGTTAAAAGGATTTTTATCTCCATTCGCCGTGTGTTTCAATCTTTTATCTTCATAAGCCCTGACTTCAACACTTCGATCTGAGGATGCCCCGCATTCAGAGTGACGATGATGAGGTATCGACACTTCGTAGGGTACATGGTCATTGTCGGGTACATGGTCATTTTCCAGAAGTTTCCATTTTGTGACTTCAGTGGAATCTCTCAATGTAAATATGAATTTTTTTTTAAACATGTTTTTGAGGTAAACAAGACCTTCCAAAAAGGTGGGGGGTGGTGGGTGGATACATTGTACGTTATATGGGGCGAGGGGAGGTTTAAAAACCAAACAAGCAAGAAATTAAAAAATGACAACTAACGATAGGAGGCTCTTCCACCTGTTACGTACGATGTGTTTTGATAAATAGAAAGAATGCTTAAAGTACCATAAACGACTCAATACGGAAACGGGGTGCATTGTGATGTTACAATATACCACTCATGTCAAGTATATTGTAACGTAGCAATGTACCATTTGGGCCAGCGTAGGGTTTCTTCTGATCAAACAATTTTAGACGAAGTTTTTGGAGAGTAAAATATAGAAGGCGGGTCAGCATTGAGTTGAATTCGCAGCGGCAGGTTGTTTGACGAGTTTTGTTCCTGAACTTGGGGTATCAGGATATTTTCTTGCCGCAATAATTGGGCAATCTTGTTCCGTGCAAAGATTAGCGTCACACAAAACCCTGGATGCCTTGTCAGCAGCAGCGTCGTCATCGATCTCGAAATTGGGTTGCGTTTGATAATCTTCATGAACTGTACTGCAACGTGCAAGATGATACATTTAACCCCTCGAGTACATCGCTCGCGCGTCCGCCAACACGGTCACTTTGTCGCCATTCTTCTCGAAACAAACTCTTTGGGTCGGCTATGGGCATCGCATTTTTGTGAGGCAGAAATGTAGCTTCAAATGATTTGAAGACGTTCGTGCGTACAAGCAGACGCCCGCCTGCGATTCAAACTCGATGCCCTGAGCCAACGACGCCAGCTTCCCACCGCCGCCGCCATTCCTGTGAGATATTGCGCGACGGAAGTGAAAGACTGTCAAGTCTCCGACAGGTTTTCTGGTCGAAGGCCTGAGAGGCCTGAATGGAGCCGACTTCAGAACACACATACAGAAAATGGGCATTGAACGGCACCGTATCAAAAGACCAAAGCCTAGGAGTTTCTGACGCGACTGATGGGTCGTGCCAGGTAGCCTTCGTCATGTATGATGAATGTCGAACTTAACTTCCGGCTTCCGGCTTGGTCGAGCTCTGCGATCAGAAATTTGACCGATTCGTGAAGTGTTGCATCAGGAACCAGAAGATTTTGACGAATGGCGGTTTTGCAGGACGCCATAGCGGACTCGGGAAAATAAGGCCATTTTGAGGATCTGGCCATGTTTTTGAATTCTCTTATATCTACGGCCGACCAACCTCAACCTCTTACGTATTCGGCCTACTTCGGACGTCGGCTTTCAGATCTGGCCAACTTCGTTGCTGTTTGAACTGCTGCGTTACTATGACGAGGAAGGTCTTTCGCATGCGGCCATCGCTTCGCGGCTGTGTTACAGCTACGGCCATTTCCGGAAAATCATGTCAGCAGCTCCTGACAACTCGAAACTCGCACATGTGAGATCATTCCTAAGCAGTCCCACAATCCCCAAACCCCCCCCCCCCTCCCGGTTTTCCCCTCCTTTGCATTCACTTTGTCCTTGCTCCCTCACGATGCTAGAACACACTGCAGACTCAGACCACTGTGCTTTCTCCCTCGTCACCCCTCTCACCATTCCTTACACATGCCCACCTACACCTTTCTCTTGGAAGAAATTCTTAAAATGTTACCCCCTTGCCCTCTCCACGCCTCCAGTCCAAACCCTCCTCCAAACAACGTCAACGATGCCCGAGCTACCACAATTCTCGTCATGTCTCATCCAAGCACTCCAAGCTGCATCTACCGTCGCATGCCCTGTGCCATCGCCTCGCCCGCTCCGCCNCTCGCACGCCCCGTGGTGGTCGCCTCTCTGTCATGCTGCACATCGTGCCTACAAATCCGCTTGCCGCTTGTCCCCACACTCCCCCCACACTGCTCGCCTCATGCTCGCCTATCGTCGGACTTGTAAAGCTGCCAAAGTCGAGTATCATGCAGGCTCCTCAACCCGTACAGTCCACCTATTTTCTAGTAACCCACGAGCATTTTGGCGCTCCTTCTCTACCGCGCGCTCACCATTAGCCTCTATCCCACCCGCACAATGGACCTCCTACGCTACAACACTGTTTTCACGACCAGCCCTCCAGCCTGGAATTGAACCTCCTCTCTATCCACAGCCACCGCTACCTGCCGCTGACTTCACCCAACAACCAGTCGTGAGTCAAACCGTAGAAGAGACACTGGACCGAATGCGTAGGCGTAGAGCCCAAGACACCCATGGCCTAAGGCTTGAGCACCTCCTCTCACGTGAGCTTGTCCCCTTCCTCTACACGCTTCTGAAGCTATACCTCTCCACTGACTACCTTCCACCTCACTGCACGGAATGACTGATCCACCCCATCCACAAGCGTGGGGACCGTTCGGATCCCGACAATTATCGCCTTCTTACTGTGCAACCAACCTTCACCAAACTCTACTCCACCTACCTCCTCTCACACCTGCTGTCACGTGCACCCCCAATCCAATGTCTTCATCCTGCCCAGAACGCTTTCCTCCCTAAACACAACTCTCTAGACCACGCCTTCACTCTGTACACCCTTGTTCTCTCGGCCCGCCGTACAAAGCGCCCCCTCTACGCTGCTTTCCTAGACCTTTGCAAGGCCTATGACTCCTTCAGCCATGACCTCCTTTTCGCCCAACTTGCCGCTCTTGGTCTAACCACCAATGAAGTCCATGCTGTGGAAAAACTCTACTCATCAGCCAGCGCCCGCGTCCACACCCCTGCTGGCCACTCCGATCCCTTTCCCGTTCGCCACGGCCTTCTGCAGGGTGACCCATGCAGTCCTATCCTCTTCAACTACCACATTGACCCCCTAGCACGTGCCATCTCTCGCATCGACACAGATGCTCCCACCCTTCTTGGCACACCCATTCCTCTCCTCCTACAGGCCGACGATATTGTCCTCCTCTCTGAGTCTGTCGGTGGCCTTCAACGTGCAGTGGACGAGGCATTCTACTCGCTCAGTGCCCTTGGCCATACAATCCAGCCAAGCAAATGCGCTGTCCTTGTCTTCCGTCCATCTCGTAACCTGTCACGCCCAAGCATTTGCCTTCCTACATTACCCTCAGCATCCCCCCTTCCCCTCTCTAATGAATACACCTACCTTGGCCTACGCTTCTCTGCTATCTCTAGGCACATAATTGACACAAAGCCACTAATCACCAAGGCACAACAGGTGCTTGGGGCCGTCCGACGAAAATGCACTTCATCCTCTATACACACTGTGTCCCTCCGCCTCACTCTTGTCCGTGCCCTCTG
>SZWC01016798.1:41665-63306 GCA_023375785.1 Penium margaritaceum
GAACTGGCTGCGGAGTGGTGCGAACTGGTTGCGGCGTGGTGCAAACTGGTTGCGGAGTGGTGCGAACTGGTTGCAGAATGGTGCGAACTGGTTGCAAAATGGTGCGAACTGGTTGCGGAGTGGTGCGAACTGGTTGTGGATTGGTACGAACTGGTTGCAGAGTGGTGCGAATTGGTTGCGGAGTGGTGCAAACTGGTTGAAGAGTGGTGCCAACTGGTTGCGGGATGGTGTGAAGTGGTTATGGAGTGGTGCGAACTGGTTGCGGAGTGGTGCATACTGGTCCCGGAGTGGTGCGAACTGGTTGCTGAGCAGTGCGAACCGGTTGTGGAGTGATTCGAACTGGTTGCGTAGTGGTGCGAACTTGTTGCGGAGTTTTGCGAACTGGTTGCAGAGTGGTGCGAGCTGGTTGCGGAGTGGTGCGAACAGGTTGCGTAGTGGTGCGAACTGGTTGCGGAGTGGTGTGAACTGGTTGTGGAGTGGTGCGACCTGGTTGCGGAATGGTGCGAACTGGTTTTGGAGTGGTGCGAACGGGTTGCGGAATGGTGCGAACTGGTTTTGGAGTGGTGCGAACGGGTTGCGGAATGGTGCGAACTGGTTTTGGAGTGGTGCGAACGGGTTGCGGAATGGTGCGAACTGGTTTTGGAGTGGTGCGAACGGGTTGCGGAATGGTGCGAACTGGTTTTGGAGTGGTGCGAACGGGTTGCGGAATGGTGCGAACTGGTTTTGGAGTGGTGCGAACGGGTTGCGGAATGGTGCGAACTGGTTTTGGAGTGGTGCGAACGGGTTGCGGAATGGTGCGAACTGGTTTTGGAGTGGTGCGAACGGGTTGCGGAATGGTGCGAACTGGTTTTGGAGTGGTGCGAACGGGTTGCGGAATGGTGCGAACTGGTTTTGGAGTGGTGCGAACGGGTTGCGGAATGGTGCGAACTGGTTTTGGAGTGGTGCGAACGGGTTGCGGAATGGTGCGAACTGGTTTTGGAGTGGTGCGAACGGGTTGCGGAATGGTGCGAACTGGTTTTGGAGTGGTGCGAACGGGTTGCGGAATGGTGCGAACTGGTTTTGGAGTGGTGCGAACGGGTTGCGGAATGGTGCGAACTGGTTTTGGAGTGGTGCGAACGGGTTGCGGAATGGTGCGAACTGGTTTTGGAGTGGTGCGAACGGGTTGCGGAATGGTGCGAACTGGTTTTGGAGTGGTGCGAACGGGTTGCGGAATGGTGCGAACTGGTTTTGGAGTGGTGCGAACGGGTTGCGGAATGGTGCGAACTGGTTTTGGAGTGGTGCGAACGGGTTGCGGAATGGTGCGAACTGGTT
The DNA here is from genome assembly GCA_023375785.1 of Penium margaritaceum. Lineage (NCBI taxonomy): Eukaryota > Viridiplantae > Streptophyta > Zygnematophyceae > Desmidiales > Peniaceae > Penium > Penium margaritaceum. Next base: position 42,977 of record SZWC01016798.1, read on the forward strand.
TTGGAGTGGTGCGAACGGGTTGCGGAATGGTGCGAACTGGTTTTGGAGTGGTGCGAACGGGTTGCGGAATGGTGCGAACTGGTTTTGGAGTGGTGCGAACGGGTTGCGGAATGGTGCGAACTGGTTTTGGAGTGGTGCGAACGGGTTGCGGAATGGTGCGAACTGGTTTCGGAGTGGTGCGAACTGGTTGCATAGTGGTGCGATCTGGTTGCGGAGTGGTGCGAACTGGTTGAGGAGATGTGGGAACTGGTTGCGGAGTGGTGCGAATTGGTTGCAAAGTGGTGCGGACTGGTTGCCGAGTGGTGGGAACGGGTCCGGAGTGGTGTGATTTGGTTGCAGAGTGGTGCGAACTGGTTGCGCAATGGTGCAAACGGGTTGGGGAGTGGGGCGAACTTGTCGCGTGTGGTGCGAACTGGTTGCAGAGTGGTGCAAACGGATTGCTCAACGGTGCAAACTGGCTGCGGAGTGGTGGGAATTGGTTGCGGAGTGGTGTGAACTGGTTGCAGAGTGGTGCGAACTGGTTGCAAAGTGGTGCGAACGGGTCCGGAGTGGTGCGAACTGGCTGCGGAGTGGTGCAAACTGGATGCGGAGTGGTGCGAACTGGATGCGTTGTGGTGCGAAATGGTTGCGGAGTTTTGCGAACTGGTTGCGGAGTGGTGCGAACTGGTTGCGGAGTGGTGCGAACCGGTTGCGGAGCGGTGCGAACAGGTTGCACACTGGTGTGAATTGGTTGCGGAGTGGTGCAAACTGGTTTCAGAGCAGAGCGAACCGGTTGCGAAGTGGTGCGAACTGCTTGCGGAGTGGTGCGAACTGGTTTCGAAGTGGTGTTAACTGGTTGCAGAGTGGCGCCAACTGGTTGCAGAGTGGTGTGAACGGGTTGCGGAGTGGTGGGAACCGGTTGCGGAGTGGTGCGGAATGGGTTGAAGGTGGTGCGAACTGGTTGCGGAGTGGTGCGAACTGGATGCGGAGTTGTGCAAACTGGTTCGGAGTGGTGCGAACTGGTTGCGGAGTGATGGGAACTGGTTGTGGAGCGGTCCTAACTGGTTGCGGTGTGGTGCGAACTGGTTGCTGAGTGGTGTGAACTGGTTGCGGATTGGGTCGAACTGGTTGCGCAATGGTGTGAACTGGTTGCGCAGTGGTGCAAAGTGGTTGCGGAGTGGTGCGAACTGGTTGCGGGGTGGTGCGAACTGGTTGCGGAGTGGTGCAAACTGGTTGCGGAGTGGTGTAAACGGGTTGGGGAGTGGTGCAAACTGGTTGCGGAGTGGTGCGAACGGATTGCAGCGTGGTGCGAACTGGTTGCGGAGTGGTACGAACTGGTTGCGGAGAGGTGCGAACTGGCGGCATAGTGGTGCGGAGTGGTTGCGGAGTGGTGCGAACTGGTTGTGCAGTGGTGCGAACTGGTTGCGGAGTGGTGCGAACCGGTTGCAAAGTGATGCGGACTGGTTGCCAAGTGGTGGGAACGGGTCGAGAGTGGTGCGAACTGGATGCTGAGTGGTGCGATTTGGTTGCGGAGTGGTGCGAACTTGTTGCGTGTGGTACGAACTGGTTGCAGAGTGGTGCGAACTGGTTGCGGAGTGGTGCGAACTGCTTGCGGTGTGGTGCGAACTGGTTGCGGAGTGGTGCATCCAGGATGCGGAGTGGTGTGAACTGGTTGCGGAGTGGTGCCAACTGGTTGCAGAGTGGTGGGATGTGGTTGCGGAGTGGTGCAAACTGGTTGAAGAGTGGTACGAACTGGTTGCGGAGTGGTGCAAACTGTTTGCGGAGTGGTGTGAACTGGTATCGGAGTGGTGCAAACTGGTTGCCGCATGGTGTGAACTGGTTGTGGAATGGTGCGAACGGGTCGGGAGTGGTGCGAAGTGGTTGTGGAATGGTGCGAACTGGTTGCGGAGTGGTGCGAACTGGTTGCGGAGTGGTACAAACTAGTTGCGGAGTTGTGCGAAACGGTTGCGGAGTGGTGCGAACTGGTTGCTTAGTGGTGCGAACTGGTTGCAGAGTGGTGCGAACTGGTTGCGGAATGGTGCAAACTGGTTGCGAATGGTGCGAACTGGTTGCGGAGTGGTACGGACTGGTTGCGGAGTGGTGCGAACTGGTTGCAGAGTGGTGCGAACTGGTTGCAAAGTGGTGTGAACAGGTCCGGAGTGGTGCCATTCGTTTGGATCGGTGCGAACTGGCTGCGGAGTGGTGCGAACTGGTTGCGTAGTGGTGCGAACTGGTTGCGGAGTTTTGCGAACTGGTTGCGGAGTGGTGCGAACTGGTTGCCGAGTGGTGCGAACAGGTTGCAGAGTGGTGCGAACTGGTTGTGGAGTGGTGCGAACTGGTTGGGGAGTGGTGTGAACTGGTTGCGGAATGGTGCAAACTGGTTGCGGAATGGTGCAATCTGGTTGCGGAGTGGTTCGAACCGGTTGCGGAATGGTGTGAACTGTTTGGGGAGTGGGTCGAACTGGTTGCACAATGGTGGGAACTGGTTGTGCAGTGGTGCGAACTGGTTGCGGAAAGGTGCGAACTGGTTGGGGAGTAGTGTGAACTGGTTGTGGAGTAGTACGAACTGGTTGCGGAGTGGTGCGAAGTGGTCTAGAGTGGTGCGAACTGGTTGCGGACTGGTGCGAACTGGTTGCGGAGCGGTGGGAACTGGTTGCGGAGTGGTGCGAACTGGTTGGGGAGTGGTGTGAACTGGTTGCTGAGAGGTGTGAACTGGTTGCGGAGTGGTGTGAACCGGTCGCAGAATGGTGCAAACTGGTTGCGGAATGGTGAAAACTGGTGACGGAGTGGAGCGAACTGGTTGCGGATTGGTGCAAACAGGGTGCGGAGTGGTGTGAACTGGTTGTGGAGTGGTCCGAACTGGTTGCAGAGTGGTACGAACTGGTTGCGGACTGGTGGGAACTGGTTACAGAGTGGTGCGAACTCGTTGCAAATTGGTGCAAACTGGTTGCGGACTGGTGTGAACTGGTTGCGGAGTGGTGGAAACTGGTTGCGGAGTAGTGCAAACTGGGTACGGAGTGAGGCGAACTGGCTGCGGTGTCTTGCGAACTGGTTGCGGTGCCATTCGTTTGGATCGGGGAGTGGTGTGAACTGGTTGCGGAGTGGTGGAAACTGGTTGCGGAGTAGTGCAAACTGGTTACGGAGTGGGGCGAACTGGTTGCGGTGTCGTGCGAACTGGTTGCGGAGTGGTGCGAACTGGTTGCAGAGTGGTGCGAACTGGTTGTGGAGTGGTGCGAACTGGTTGCGGCGTGGTGCGAACTGGTTGCGGTGTGGTGCGAACTGGTTGCGGAGTGGTGCGAACTGGTTGCGGAGTGGTTTGAACTGGTTGTGGAGTGGTGCGAACTGTTTGCGGAGTGGTTCGAACTGGTTGCGGAGTGGTGCGAAGAGGTTGCGGAGTGGTGCGGACTTGTTGCAGAGTGGTGCAAAATGGTTGCGGAATGGTGTGAAATGGTTGCGGAGTGTTCCAAACTGGTTGCGTAGTGGTGCGAACTGGTTGTGGAGTGGTGCGAACTGGTTGCGGAGTGGTACGAACTGGTTGCGGAGTGGTGCAAACTGGTTGCGGAGTGGTGGGAACGTTGCAAAGTGGTGCGAACGGGTCCGGAGTGGTGGGAACTGTTTGCCGAGTGGTGCGAACTGCTTGTGTAGTGGTGCGAACTGGTTGCAGAGTTTTGCAAACTGGTTGCGGAGTGGTGTGAACTGGTTGCGGAGTGGTGCGAACAGGTTGCCGAGTGGTGCAAACTGGTTGCCGAGTGGTGTGAACTGGTTGGAGCGGTGCGAACTGGTTGCGGAGTGATGCGAACGGCTTGCGGAGTGGTGCGAACGGGATCCGGAGTGGTGTGAACTGGTTGTGTAGTGGTGTGAATTGGATGCAAAGTGGTGCGAACTGGTTTGGGAGTGGTGCGAATGGTTTGCAGAGTGGTACGAATTGGTTGCGGAGTGGTGCAAACTGGTTGCGGAATGGTGCAAACGGGTTGCGGAGTGGTGCGAACTGGTTTTGCAATGGTGCGAACTGGTTGCGGAGTGGTGCGAGCGGGTTGCGGAATGGTGCGAAATGGTTGCATAGTGGTGCGAACTGAATGCGGAGTGGTATTAACTGGTTGCGGAGTGGTGCGAACTGGTTGCGGAGTGGTGAATACTGGTTGCGGAGTGGTGCGAACTGGTTGCAGAGTGGTGCAAACTGGTTACAGAGTGGTGTGAACTTGTTACGAAGTGGTGGGAACTAGTTGCAGAGTGGTGCAAACTGGTTGCGGAGTTCTCGGAACTGGTTGCAGAGTGGTGCAAACTGGTTGCGGAGTGGTGCGAACTCGTTGCGGAACTGGTTGCGGCGTGGTCGGCGTGGTGTGTACTGGTTGCGGAGTGGTGCGAACTGGTTGCGGAGTGGTGCGAACTGGTTGCAGAGTGGTGCAAACTGGTTGCGGAGTTCTCGGAACTGGTTGCAGAGTGGTGCAAACTGGTTGCGGAGTGGTGCGAACTCGTTGCGGAGTGGTGCAAACTGGTTGCGGCGTGGTGTGTACTGGTTGCGGAGTGGTGCGAACTGGTTGCGGAGTGGTGCGAACTTGTTGCGGAGTGAAGAGAACTGGTTGCGGAGTGGTGCGAACTGGTTGCCGAGTGGTGGTAACTGATCGCGGAGTGGTGCGAACTGGTTGCAGATTGGTGTGAACTGTTGGCCTGAGGGTGAGTGTGCACCCTGGAGGGCCCTAGCAGTGGCTGGTTCACACCACCAATTCTTTTTGGAGAGACTGCAACTGTGGAGGCAATTGGTTCCAAGGATGGCAGAAAACTGGTCAGAGAGTGAGGCAGTAGTTTTGGCCTCAATTGACTGGGAATGAACACTTGTGGTCAAGGCCCACAAGCAGTGACCTTTTATAGCCACTGATCTAAGCTTTCTAGAACACCAAAGCATGCCAGATTTGAAGCTTCCTAGCAGATTCTATGGCTTCTAGGGTGTCTATTGGTAGGCTGTCCTTTTTCCCACCTAGGAAGGAATCCCTTCCCTCCTTTAGAAGCTTCTGCCCCTTCCTAGATTCCTCAGCTTGCTTCTAGTAGGAGGGAAGATGACCAGAAGACTAAGACACCTCTAGATGCCTTATAAGACAAGTCACCCCTTCTAGAAGGTGTGCCCCCTTCCTGGACCCTCACCTGGCCTTCTAGAAACCTAAAGGAGGAATTCTAGAGGTTGAGCTAGCTTCCTAGCATCTGTTTTCCACCTCCCTTGAGGCAGGGCAGAATTTTGTCTTGTGGGACATGAACCTGGGCCCCTGCCTCTAGAGGTGGACACCATTAACCACTAAACAACCTTGGCTTGTCTTTTTGGTCTTCCTTTCTGATGTCACTCCTGCCATGGTGCGGAGCATTACTCCAACATGAACTGGTTGCGTAGTGGTGTGAACTGGTTGCGGAGTAGTGCAAACTGGTTGCGGAGTGGTACGAACTGGTTGCGGAGTAGTGCAAACTGGTTGCAGAGTGGTGCGAACTGGTTGCAAAGTGGTTCGAACAAGTCCGGAGTGGTGCGGACTGGTTGGGGAGTGGTGCGAACTGGTTTCGGAGTGGTGCGAACTGGTTGCGTAGTGGTGCGAACTGGTTGCAGAGTGGTGCAAATGGGTTGCGGAGAGGTACGAACTGGCTGCGGAGTGGTGCGAACTGGTTGTGGAGTGGTGCGAACTGGTTGCAGATTGGTCCACACGGGTCCAGAGTGGTGTAAACTAGTTGCGAAGTGGTGCGAACTGGTTGCGTAGTGGTGGTAACTGGTTGCGGAGTTTTGCGAACTGGTTGCGGAGTGGTGCGAACTGGTTGCGGAATGGTGCGAACAGGTTGCGGAGTGGTGCGAACTGGTTGCGGAATGGTGCGAACCGGTTGCGGATGGTGCGAACTGGTTGCAGAGTGGTGCAAACTGGTTGCGGAGTGGTGCTAACTGGTTGTAGAGTGGTGCGAACTGGTTGCGAATGGTGCGAACTGGTTGCGGAGCCGTGCGTACTGGTTGCGGAATGGTGCGAACCGGTTGCGGATGGTGCGAACTGGTTGCAGAGTGGTACTAACTGGTCGGAGTGGTGCGAACTGGTTGCCGGGTGGTGCGAACTGGTTGCGGAGCCGTGCGTACTGGTTGCGGAATGGTGCGAACCGGTTGCGGATGGTGCGAACTGGTTGCAGAGTGGTGCGGACTGGTTGCGCAGTGGTGCAAACTGGTCGGTAGTGGTGCGAACTGGTTGCGGGATGGGTCGGAAATTTGCGGAGTGGTGCAAACTGGTTGTGGAATGGTGCGAACTGGTTGCGGAGTGGTGGGAACTGGTTGCGGAGTGGTACAAACGGGTTGCGGAGTGGTGCGATCTGGTTGCGGAGTGGTGCGAACTGGTTGCAAAGTGGTGCGAACTAGCTGTGGAGTAGTGCGAACTGGTTGCGGAGTGGCACGAAATGGTTGCGAAGTGGTACGAACTGGTTGCGGAGTGGTGGAAATTGGTTGCGGAGTGGTGCGAATTAGTTGGGAAGTGGTGCGAACTTGTTGTGGAGTGGTGTGAACAGATTGCGGAGTGGTTAGAACTGGTTGCGGAGTGGGGCGAAATGGTTGTAGAATGGTGCGAACTGGTTGTGGAGTGGTGCAACTGGTTGCGGAGTGGTGAAACCTGGTTGCGGACTGGTGTGAACTGGTTGCGGAATGGTGCAAACTGGTTGCGAAGTGGTACAAACTGGTTGCGGAATGGTGCAAAGTGGTTGCGGAGTGGTGCAAACTGGTTGCGAAGTGGTACAAACTGTTTGCGGAGTAGTGCGAACTGGTTGCAGAGAGGTGTGAACTAGTTGCAGAAAGGTGGGAACTGGTTGCAGAGAGGTACGAACTGGTTGCAGAGTGGTGCAAACTGGTTGTCGAGTGGTGCGAACTGTTTACGGAGTGGAGCGAACTGGTTGCGGATTGGTGCAAACTGGGTGCGGAGTGGTGTGAACTGGTTGCGGAGTGGTGCGAAGTCGTTGCGGATTGGTGCAAACTGGTTGCGGAATGGTGTGAACTGGTTGCAGAGTAGTACGAACTGGTTGCGGAGTGGTGCGAAGTCGTTGCGGATTGGTGCAAACTGGTTGCGGAATGGTGTGAACTGGTTGCAGAGTAGTACGAACTGGTTGCGGAGTGGTGCAAACTCGTTGCGGAGTGGTGCGAACTGGTTGCAGAGTGGTGCGAACTGGTTGCGGAGTGGGGTGAACTTGTTACGGAGTGGTGCGAACTGGTTGCGGAGTGGTGCGAACGGGTTGGGGAGTGGTGTGAACTGGTTGCGGAGTGGTGCGAAGTGGTTTCAGAGAGGTGTGAACTGGGTGCGGAGTCGTGCGAACTGGTTGTGGAGTGGTGCGAACTGGTTGCGGAGTGGTGCGAACTTGATGCGGAGTGGTGGTTGCGGAGTGGTGTGAACTAGGTTCAAAGTGGTGCAAACTGGTTGCAAAGTGGTGCAGAGTGGTTGCAGAGAGGTGCAAACTGGTTGCGCAGTGGTGCGAACTGCTTGCGAGTGGTGTGAACTGGTTGCGGAGTGGTGAGAACTGGTTGCGCAGTGGTGCGAACGGGTTGCGGAGTTGTGCAAACCGGTTGTGGAGTGGTGCGAACTGATTGCGCAGTTTTGCGAACTGGATGCGGAGTGGTGTGAACTGGTTGCGGAGTGGTGCGAACTGGTTGCGGAGTGGTGCGAACTGGTTGCGGAGTGGTGTGAACTGGTTGCAGACTGGTGCGAACTAGTTGCGGAGTGGTACAAACGTATTTTGGAATTGCGTGAACTGGCTGTGGAGTGGTGCAAACTGGCTGCGGAGTGGTGCGAACTGACTGCGGAATGGTGCGAGCTTGTTGCGGAGTGGTGTGAACTGGTTGCGGAATGGTGCAAACAAGTTGCGGAGTAGTGCTAACTGGTTGCAGAGTGGTACAAACTGGTTGCGGAGTGGTGCGAACTGGTTGCGGAGTGGTGCAAACTGGTAACGGAGTTGTGCGAACTGGGTGCAGAGTCGTGCGAACTGGTGGCGGAGTGGTGTGAACTGGTTACGGAGTTGTGCGAACTGGTTGCAGAGTGGTGGAAACTGCTTGTGGAGTGGTGTGAACTGGTTGCGGAGTGGTGCGAACTGGTTACGGCGCGGTGCGAACTGTTTGTGGAGTGGTTTGAACAGGTTGCGGAGTGATGCAAACTGGTTGAGGAGTGGTGCAAACAGTTGCGGAGTGATGCAAACTGGTTTCGGACTTGTGTGAACTGGTTGCGGTGTGGTGCGAACTGGTTGCAGAGTGGTGCGAACTGGTTGGGCAGTGAGGTGAACTGGTTGCGGAGTGGTGCGAACTGGTTGCCGAGTGGTGTGAACTGGTTGCGGAGTGGTGCCAACTGGATGCGGAGTGGTGAAAACTGTTTCCATAGTGGTGCAAACGGGTTGCGGAGTGGTACGAACTGAGCGCGGTGTGGTGCGCAGTGGTTACGGAGTGGTCCAAACTCGTTGCAAAGTGGTGCGAACGTGTCCGGAGTGGTGCAAACTGGTTGCGGAGTGGTGCCAACTGGTTGCGGAATGGTACAAACTGGTTGTGTAGTGGTGTGAAGTGGTTGCAGAGTTTTGCGAACCGGTTGCGGAGTGGTGCGAACTGGTTGCAGAGTGGTGCGAACTGGTTGCAGAGTGGTGCGAACTGGTTGCAAAGAAATGAGAACTGGTTTTGGGGCGGTGTGAACTGGTTGCGGAGTGGTGCGAACTGCTTGTGGAGTGGTGCCAACTGGTTGTGGGTGGTGTGAACTGGTTGCAGAGTGGTGTGAACTGGTTGCGGAATGGTGCGAACGGGTTGCGGAGTGGTGCGAACTAGTTGCGGAGTGGTGTGAACCCGTTGCCGAGTGGTGCGAACTGGTTGCGGAGAGGTGCGAACTGGTTGCGGAGTGGTGCGAACGGGTTCGGAGTGGTGCGAACAGGTTGTGGAGTGGTGTGAACTAGATGCGGAGCGGTGCAAACTCGTTGCGGAGTGGTGCGAACTGGTTGCCGAGTGGTGCGAACTGGTTGCAGAGTGGTGCGAACGGGTTGCGGAGTGGTGCGAACTAGTTGCGGAGTGGTGTGAACCCGTTGCCGAGTGGTGCGAACTGGTTGCGGAGAGGTGCGAACTGGTTGCGGAGTGGTGCGAACGGGTTCGGAGTGGTGCGAACAGGTTGTGGAGTGGTGTGAACTAGATGCGGAGCGGTGCAAACTCGTTGCGGAGTGGTGCGAACTGGTTGCCGAGTGGTGCAAACTGGTTGCGGAGTGGTGCGAACTGGTTGCGCAGTAGTGCAAACTTGTAGCGCAGTGGTGCGAACTGGTTGCGGAGTGGATCAAACTGGTTGCGGAGTGGTGCAAACTGGTTGCGGTGTGGTACGAACTGGTTGTGGAGTGGTGCGATTTGAATGCGGAGTGGTGCGAGCTGGTTGCGGACTGTTGCAAACTGGTTGCATAGTGGTGCGAACTGATTGCGGAGTGGTGCAAACCGGTTGCGCAGTGGTGTGAACTGGTTGCGGAGTTGTGCAAGCTTGTTGCGGGGTGGTGCGAACTGGTTAAGGAATGGTGCGAACTGGTTGCGGAGTGGTGCGAACTGGTTTCGTAATGGTGCGAACTGGTTGCGGAGTGGTGCGAACTGGTTGTGGAGTGGTACAAACGGGCTGCGGAGTGGTGCCAACTGTTTGCGGAGTGGTGCGAATTGGTTGGATAGTGGTGCAAACTGGTTGCGGAGTGGTGCAAATTGGTTACGGAGTGGTGCGAACTGGTTGCGGAGTGGTGCAAACTGGTTGGAGAGTGGTGCTAACTGGTTACGGAGTGGTGCGAACTGGTTGCGGAGTGGTGCGAACTGGTTGCAGAGTGGTGCGAACTGGTTGCGGAGTGGCGCGAACTGGTTGCGGAGTGGTGCGAACTGGTTGCAGAGTGGTGCGAACTGGTTGCGGAGTGGCGCGAACTGGTTGCGGAGTGGTGCGAACTGGTTGCAGAGTGGTGCGAACTGGTTGCGGAGTGGCGCGAACTGGTTGCGGAGTGGTGCGAACTGGTTGCAGAGTGGTGCGAACTGGTTGCGGAGTGGCGCGAACTGGTTGCGGAGTGGTGCGAACTGGTTGCAGAGTGGTGCGAACTGGTTGCGGAGTGGCGCGAACTGGTTGCGGAGTGGTGCGAACTGGTTGCAGAGTGGTGCGAACTGGTTGCGGAGTGGCGCGAACTGGTTGCGGAGTGGTGCGAACTGGTTGCAGAGTGGTGCGAACTGGTTGCGGAGTGGCGCGAACTGGTTGCGGAGTGGTGCGAACTGGTTGCAGAGTGGTGCGAACTGGTTGCGGAGTGGCGCGAACTGGTTGCGGAGTGGTGCGAACTGGTTGCAGAGTGGTGCGAACTGGTTGCGGAGTGGCGCGAACTGGTTGCGGAGTGGTGCGAACTGGTTGCAGAGTGGTGCGAACTGGTTGCGGAGTGGCGCGAACTGGTTGCGGAGTGGTGCGAACTGGTTGCAGAGTGGTGCGAACTGGTTGCGGAGTGGCGCGAACTGGTTGCGGAGTGGTGCGAACTGGTTGCGGCGTGGTGTGTACTGGTTGCGGAGGGGTGCGAACTGGTTGCGGAGTGGTGCGAACTTGTTGCGGAGTAGTGCGAACCGGTTGCGGAGTGGTGCGAACTGGTTGCGGAGTGGTGCAAACTGGTTGCGGAGTGGTGCCAACGGGTTGCGGAGTGGTGCGAACTGTTTGCGGAGTGGCGCGAACTGGTTGCGGAGTGGTGCGAACTGGTTGGATAGTGGTGTAAACTGGTTGCGGAGTGGTGCGAATTGGTTACGGAGTGGTGGGAACTGGTTGCGGAGTGGTGCAAACTGGTTGAAGAGTGGTGCCAACTGGTTGCGGAGTGGTGCGAACTGGTTGCGTAGTGGTGTGAACTGGTTGCGGAGTTTTGCGAACTGCTTGCGGAGTGGTGCGTACTTGTTGCGGAGAGGTACAACTTGTTGCGGAGTGGTAGGAACTGGTCGCAGAGTGAGGAGAACTGGTTGCGGAGTGGTGTGAACTGGTTGCGGAGTGGTGTGAACTGGTTGCGGAGTGGTACAAATGGGTTGCGGAGTGGTGCGAACTGTTTAGGAGTGGTGCGAACTGGTTGAGGAGTGGTGCGAATTGGTTGGATAGTGGTGCAAACTGGTTGCGGAGTGGTGCGAACTGGTTATGGAGTGGTGTGAACTGGTTGCGGAGTGGTGCAAACTGGTTGGAGAGTGGTGCGAACTGGTTGCGGAGGGGTGCAAACTGGTTGGAGAGTGGTGCGAACTGGTTGCGGAGGGGTGCAAACTGGTTGGAGAGTGGTGCGAACTGGTTGCGGAGGGGTGCAAACTGGTTGGAGAGTGGTGCGAACTGGTTGCGGAGGGGTGCAAACTGGTTGGAGAGTGGTGCGAACTGGTTGCGGAGGGGTGCAAACTGGTTGGAGAGTGGTGCGAACTGGTTGCGGAGGGGTGCAAACTGGTTGGAGAGTGGTGCGAACTGGTTGCGGAGGGGTGCAAACTGGTTGGAGAGTGGTGCGAACTGGTTGCGGAGGGGTGCAAACTGGTTGGAGAGTGGTGCGAACTGGTTGCGGAGGGGTGCAAACTGGTTGGAGAGTGGTGCGAACTGGTTGCGGAGGGGTGCAAACTGGTTGGAGAGTGGTGCGAACTGGTTGCGGAGGGGTGCAAACTGGTTGGAGAGTGGTGCGAACTGGTTGCGGAGGGGTGCAAACTGGTTGGAGAGTGGTGCGAACTGGTTGCGGAGGGGTGCAAACTGGTTGGAGAGTGGTGCGAACTGGTTGCGGAGGGGTGCAAACTGGTTGGAGAGTGGTGCGAACTGGTTGCGGAGGGGTGCAAACTGGTTGGAGAGTGGTGCGAACTGGTTGCGGAGGGGTGCAAACTGGTTGGAGAGTGGTGCGAACTGGTTGCGGAGGGGTGCAAACTGGTTGGAGAGTGGTGCGAACTGGTTGCGGAGGGGTGCAAACTGGTTGGAGAGTGGTGCGAACTGGTTGCGGAGGGGTGCAAACTGGTTGGAGAGTGGTGCGAACTGGTTGCGGAGGGGTGCAAACTGGTTGGAGAGTGGTGCGAACTGGTTGCGGAGGGGTGCAAACTGGTTGGAGAGTGGTGCGAACTGGTTGCGGAGGGGTGCAAACTGGTTGGAGAGTGGTGCGAACTGGTTGCGGAGGGGTGCAAACTGGTTGGAGAGTGGTGCGAACTGGTTGCGGAGGGGTGCAAACTGGTTGGAGAGTGGTGCGAACTGGTTGCGGAGGGGTGCAAACTGGTTGGAGAGTGGTGCGAACTGGTTGCGGAGGGGTGCAAACTGGTTGGAGAGTGGTGCGAACTGGTTGCGGAGGGGTGCAAACTGGTTGGAGAGTGGTGCGAACTGGTTGCGGAGGGGTGCAAACTGGTTGGAGAGTGGTGCGAACTGGTTGCGGAGGGGTGCAAACTGGTTGGAGAGTGGTGCGAACTGGTTGCGGAGGGGTGCAAACTGGTTGGAGAGTGGTGCGAACTGGTTGCGGAGGGGTGCAAACTGGTTGGAGAGTGGTGCGAACTGGTTGCGGAGGGGTGCAAACTGGTTGGAGAGTGGTGCGAACTGGTTGCGGAGGGGTGCAAACTGGTTGGAGAGTGGTGCGAACTGGTTGCGGAGGGGTGCAAACTGGTTGGAGAGTGGTGCGAACTGGTTGCGGAGGGGTGCAAACTGGTTGGAGAGTGGTGCGAACTGGTTGCGGAGGGGTGCAAACTGGTTGGAGAGTGGTGCGAACTGGTTGCGGAGGGGTGCAAACTGGTTGGAGAGTGGTGCGAACTGGTTGCGGAGGGGTGCAAACTGGTTGGAGAGTGGTGCGAACTGGTTGCGGAGGGGTGCAAACTGGTTGGAGAGTGGTGCGAACTGGTTGCGGAGGGGTGCAAACTGGTTGGAGAGTGGTGCGAACTGGTTGCGGAGGGGTGCAAACTGGTTGGAGAGTGGTGCGAACTGGTTGCGGAGGGGTGCAAACTGGTTGGAGAGTGGTGCGAACTGGTTGCGGAGGGGTGCAAACTGGTTGGAGAGTGGTGCGAACTGGTTGCGGAGGGGTGCAAACTGGTTGGAGAGTGGTGCGAACTGGTTGCGGAGGGGTGCAAACTGGTTGGAGAGTGGTGCGAACTGGTTGCGGAGGGGTGCAAACTGGTTGGAGAGTGGTGCGAACTGGTTGCGGAGGGGTGCAAACTGGTTGGAGAGTGGTGCGAACTGGTTGCGGAGGGGTGCAAACTGGTTGGAGAGTGGTGCGAACTGGTTGCGGAGGGGTGCAAACTGGTTGGAGAGTGGTGCGAACTGGTTGCGGAGGGGTGCAAACTGGTTGGAGAGTGGTGCGAACTGGTTGCGGAGGGGTGCAAACTGGTTGGAGAGTGGTGCGAACTGGTTGCGGAGGGGTGCAAACTGGTTGGAGAGTGGTGCGAACTGGTTGCGGAGGGGTGCAAACTGGTTGGAGAGTGGTGCGAACTGGTTGCGGAGGGGTGCAAACTGGTTGGAGAGTGGTGCGAACTGGTTGCGGAGGGGTGCAAACTGGTTGGAGAGTGGTGCGAACTGGTTGCGGAGGGGTGCAAACTGGTTGGAGAGTGGTGCGAACTGGTTGCGGAGGGGTGCAAACTGGTTGGAGAGTGGTGCGAACTGGTTGCGGAGGGGTGCAAACTGGTTGGAGAGTGGTGCGAACTGGTTGCGGAGGGGTGCAAACTGGTTGGAGAGTGGTGCGAACTGGTTGCGGAGGGGTGCAAACTGGTTGGAGAGTGGTGCGAACTGGTTGCGGAGGGGTGCAAACTGGTTGGAGAGTGGTGCGAACTGGTTGCGGAGGGGTGCAAACTGGTTGGAGAGTGGTGCGAACTGGTTGCGGAGGGGTGCAAACTGGTTGGAGAGTGGTGCGAACTGGTTGCGGAGGGGTGCAAACTGGTTGGAGAGTGGTGCGAACTGGTTGCGGAGGGGTGCAAACTGGTTGGAGAGTGGTGCGAACTGGTTGCGGAGGGGTGCAAACTGGTTGGAGAGTGGTGCGAACTGGTTGCGGAGGGGTGCAAACTGGTTGGAGAGTGGTGCGAACTGGTTGCGGAGGGGTGCAAACTGGTTGGAGAGTGGTGCGAACTGGTTGCGGAGGGGTGCAAACTGGTTGGAGAGTGGTGCGAACTGGTTGCGGAGGGGTGCAAACTGGTTGGAGAGTGGTGCGAACTGGTTGCGGAGGGGTGCAAACTGGTTGGAGAGTGGTGCGAACTGGTTGCGGAGGGGTGCAAACTGGTTGGAGAGTGGTGCGAACTGGTTGCGGAGGGGTGCAAACTGGTTGGAGAGTGGTGCGAACTGGTTGCGGAGGGGTGCAAACTGGTTGGAGAGTGGTGCGAACTGGTTGCGGAGGGGTGCAAACTGGTTGGAGAGTGGTGCGAACTGGTTGCGGAGGGGTGCAAACTGGTTGGAGAGTGGTGCGAACTGGTTGCGGAGGGGTGCAAACTGGTTGGAGAGTGGTGCGAACTGGTTGCGGAGGGGTGCAAACTGGTTGGAGAGTGGTGCGAACTGGTTGCGGAGGGGTGCAAACTGGTTGGAGAGTGGTGCGAACTGGTTGCGGAGGGGTGCAAACTGGTTGGAGAGTGGTGCGAACTGGTTGCGGAGGGGTGCAAACTGGTTGGAGAGTGGTGCGAACTGGTTGCGGAGGGGTGCAAACTGGTTGGAGAGTGGTGCGAACTGGTTGCGGAGGGGTGCAAACTGGTTGGAGAGTGGTGCGAACTGGTTGCGGAGGGGTGCAAACTGGTTGGAGAGTGGTGCGAACTGGTTGCGGAGGGGTGCAAACTGGTTGGAGAGTGGTGCGAACTGGTTGCGGAGGGGTGCAAACTGGTTGGAGAGTGGTGCGAACTGGTTGCGGAGGGGTGCAAACTGGTTGGAGAGTGGTGCGAACTGGTTGCGGAGGGGTGCAAACTGGTTGGAGAGTGGTGTGAACTGGTTGCGGAGTGGTGTGAACTGGTTGTGGAGTGGTGCGAACTTGTTGCGCAATGGTGCGAACGGGTTGCAGAGTGGTGCGAACTGGTTGTGGAGTGGTGCAAACTAGTTGCGGAGTGGTGCGAACTGGTTGCCGAGCAGTGCGAATTGGCTGCGGAGTAGTGCGGACTGGTTGCGGAGTGGTACGAACTGAGCGCGGAGTGGTGCGAAGGTGTTACGGAGGGGTCCGAACTTGTTGCTAAGTGGTGCGAACGGGTCAGGAGCGGTGGGAACTGGTTGCGGAGTGGTGCGAACGGGTGGCGGAGTGGTGCGAACTGGTTGCGGAGCGGTGAATTGGTTGCGGATTGGTGCGAACTAGCTGCGGAGTGGTGCGAACTGGTTGCACAGTGGTGCGAACTGGTTGCCGAGTAGTGCGAACTGGTTGCAGAGTGGTACAAACTGGTTTGGGAGTGGTGCCAACTGGTTGCCGAGTGGTGCGAACTGGTTGCGGAGTGGTGCGAACTAGTTGCAGAGTCGTGCGAACTGGTCGCGCAGTGGTGTGAACTGGTTACGGAGTGGTGCGAACTGGTTGCGGAGTGGCGCAAACTGCTTGCGGAGTGGTGCGAACTCGTTGCGGAGTGGTGCGAACTGGTTACGGCGTGCTGTGAACTGTTTCCGGAGTGGTTCGAACTGGTTGCGGATTGATGCGAATTGGTTGAGGAGTGGTGAGAACTCATTGCGGAGTGGTGCAAACTGGTTTCGGAGTATTGCGAACTGGTTGCGGAGTTGTGAAAACAGTTTGCATAGTGGTGCGAACTGGTTGCGGACTGGTGCAAACTGGTTGCGGAGTGGTACGAACTGAGCGCGGAGTGGTGCGAAGGTGTTACGGAGGGGTCCGAACTTGTTGCTAAGTGGTGCGAACGGGTCAGGAGCGGTGGGAACTGGTTGCGGAGTGGTGCGAACGCGTTGCGGAGTGGTGCGAACTTGTTGCGTAGTGGTTTGAAGTCGTTGCGGAGTGATGCGAACCGGTTGCGGAGTGGTGCGAACTCGCTGTGGAGTGGTGCGGACTTGCGGAGTGGTGCGAACTGGTTGCGTAGAAATGAGAACTGATTTCGGAGAGGTGCGAACTGGTTGCGGAGTGGTGCGAACTGCTTGTGGAGTGGTGCTAACTGGTTGCGGGTGGTGTGAAGTGGTTGCTGTGTGCTGTGAACTGGTTGCGGAATGGTGCGAACGGGTTGCAGAGTGGTGCGAACTGCTTGCAGAGTGGTGCATACTGGTTGCGGAGTGGTGCGAACTGGTTGCGGAGAGGTGCGAACTGGTTGCGGAGTGGTGCGAACTGGTTGCAGAGTGGTGCGAACTGGTTGCAGAGTGGTGCGAACTGGTTGCAGAGTGGTGCGAACTGGTTGCAGAGTGGTGCGAACTGGTTGCAGAGTGGTGCGAACTGGTTGCAGAGTGGTGCGAACTGGTTGCAGAGTGGTGCGAACTGGTTGCAGAGTGGTGCGAACTGGTTGCAGAGTGGTGCGAACTGGTTGCAGAGTGGTGCGAACTGGTTGCAGAGTGGTGCGAACTGGTTGCAGAGTGGTGCGAACTGGTTGCAGAGTGGTGCGAACTGGTTGCAGAGTGGTGCGAACTGGTTGCAGAGTGGTGCGAACTGGTTGCAGAGTGGTGCGAACTGGTTGCAGAGTGGTGCGAACTGGTTGCAGAGTGGTGCGAACTGGTTGCAGAGTGGTGCGAACTGGTTGCAGAGTGGTGCGAACTGGTTGCAGAGTGGTGCGAACTGGTTGCAGAGTGGTGCGAACTGGTTGCAGAGTGGTGCGAACTGGTTGCAGAGTGGTGCGAACTGGTTGCAGAGTGGTGCGAACTGGTTGCAGAGTGGTGCGAACTGGTTGCAGAGTGGTGCGAACTGGTTGCAGAGTGGTGCGAACTGGTTGCAGAGTGGTGCGAACTGGTTGCAGAGTGGTGCGAACTGGTTGCAGAGTGGTGCGAACTGGTTGCAGAGTGGTGCGAACTGGTTGCAGAGTGGTGCGAACTGGTTGCAGAGTGGTGCGAACTGGTTGCAGAGTGGTGCGAACTGGTTGCAGAGTGGTGCGAACTGGTTGCAGAGTGGTGCGAACTGGTTGCAGAGTGGTGCGAACTGGTTGCAGAGTGGTGCGAACTGGTTGCAGAGTGGTGCGAACTGGTTGCAGAGTGGTGCGAACTGGTTGCAGAGTGGTGCGAACTGGTTGCAGAGTGGTGCGAACTGGTTGCAGAGTGGTGCGAACTGGTTGCAGAGTGGTGCGAACTGGTTGCAGAGTGGTGCGAACTGGTTGCAGAGTGGTGCGAACTGGTTGCAGAGTGGTGCGAACTGGTTGCAGAGTGGTGCGAACTGGTTGCAGAGTGGTGCGAACTGGTTGCAGAGTGGTGCGAACTGGTTGCAGAGTGGTGCGAACTGGTTGCAGAGTGGTGCGAACTGGTTGCAGAGTGGTGCGAACTGGTTGCAGAGTGGTGCGAACTGGTTGCAGAGTGGTGCGAACTGGTTGCAGAGTGGTGCGAACTGGTTGCAGAGTGGTGCGAACTGGTTGCAGAGTGGTGCGAACTGGTTGCAGAGTGGTGCGAACTGGTTGCAGAGTGGTGCGAACTGGTTGCAGAGTGGTGCGAACTGGTTGCAGAGTGGTGCGAACTGGTTGCAGAGTGGTGCGAACTGGTTGCAGAGTGGTGCGAACTGGTTGCAGAGTGGTGCGAACTGGTTGCAGAGTGGTGCGAACTGGTTGCAGAGTGGTGCGAACTGGTTGCAGAGTGGTGCGAACTGGTTGCAGAGTGGTGCGAACTGGTTGCAGAGTGGTGCGAACTGGTTGCAGAGTGGTGCGAACTGGTTGCAGAGTGGTGCGAACTGGTTGCAGAGTGGTGCGAACTGGTTGCAGAGTGGTGCGAACTGGTTGCAGAGTGGTGCGAACTGGTTGCAGAGTGGTGCGAACTGGTTGCAGAGTGGTGCGAACTGGTTGCAGAGTGGTGCGAACTGGTTGCAGAGTGGTGCGAACTGGTTGCAGAGTGGTGCGAACTGGTTGCAGAGTGGTGCGAACTGGTTGCAGAGTGGTGCGAACTGGTTGCAGAGTGGTGCGAACTGGTTGCAGAGTGGTGCGAACTGGTTGCAGAGTGGTGCGAACTGGTTGCAGAGTGGTGCGAACTGGTTGCAGAGTGGTGCGAACTGGTTGCAGAGTGGTGCGAACTGGTTGCAGAGTGGTGCGAACTGGTTGCAGAGTGGTGCGAACTGGTTGCAGAGTGGTGCGAACTGGTTGCAGAGTGGTGCGAACTGGTTGCAGAGTGGTGCGAACTGGTTGCAGAGTGGTGCGAACTGGTTGCAGAGTGGTGCGAACTGGTTGCAGAGTGGTGCGAACTGGTTGCAGAGTGGTGCGAACTGGTTGCAGAGTGGTGCGAACTGGTTGCAGAGTGGTGCGAACTGGTTGCAGAGTGGTGCGAACTGGTTGCAGAGTGGTGCGAACTGGTTGCAGAGTGGTGCGAACTGGTTGCAGAGTGGTGCGAACTGGTTGCAGAGTGGTGCGAACTGGTTGCAGAGTGGTGCGAACTGGTTGCAGAGTGGTGCGAACTGGTTGCAGAGTGGTGCGAACTGGTTGCAGAGTGGTGCGAACTGGTTGCAGAGTGGTGCGAACTGGTTGCAGAGTGGTGCGAACTGGTTGCAGAGTGGTGCGAACTGGTTGCAGAGTGGTGCGAACTGGTTGCAGAGTGGTGCGAACTGGTTGCAGAGTGGTGCGAACTGGTTGCAGAGTGGTGCGAACTGGTTGCAGAGTGGTGCGAACTGGTTGCAGAGTGGTGCGAACTGGTTGCAGAGTGGTGCGAACTGGTTGCAGAGTGGTGCGAACTGGTTGCAGAGTGGTGCGAACTGGTTGCAGAGTGGTGCGAACTGGTTGCAGAGTGGTGCGAACTGGTTGCAGAGTGGTGCGAACTGGTTGCAGAGTGGTGCGAACTGGTTGCAGAGTGGTGCGAACTGGTTGCAGAGTGGTGCGAACTGGTTGCAGAGTGGTGCGAACTGGTTGCAGAGTGGTGCGAACTGGTTGCAGAGTGGTGCGAACTGGTTGCAGAGTGGTGCGAACTGGTTGCAGAGTGGTGCGAACTGGTTGCAGAGTGGTGCGAACTGGTTGCAGAGTGGTGCGAACTGGTTGCAGAGTGGTGCGAACTGGTTGCAGAGTGGTGCGAACTGGTTGCAGAGTGGTGCGAACTGGTTGCAGAGTGGTGCGAACTGGTTGCAGAGTGGTGCGAACTGGTTGCAGAGTGGTGCGAACTGGTTGCAGAGTGGTGCGAACTGGTTGCAGAGTGGTGCGAACTGGTTGCAGAGTGGTGCGAACTGGTTGCAGAGTGGTGCGAACTGGTTGCAGAGTGGTGCGAACTGGTTGCAGAGTGGTGCGAACTGGTTGCAGAGTGGTGCGAACTGGTTGCAGAGTGGTGCGAACTGGTTGCAGAGTGGTGCGAACTGGTTGCAGAGTGGTGCGAACTGGTTGCAGAGTGGTGCGAACTGGTTGCAGAGTGGTGCGAACTGGTTGCAGAGTGGTGCGAACTGGTTGCAGAGTGGTGCGAACTGGTTGCAGAGTGGTGCGAACTGGTTGCAGAGTGGTGCGAACTGGTTGCAGAGTGGTGCGAACTGGTTGCAGAGTGGTGCGAACTGGTTGCAGAGTGGTGCGAACTGGTTGCAGAGTGGTGCGAACTGGTTGCAGAGTGGTGCGAACTGGTTGCAGAGTGGTGCGAACTGGTTGCAGAGTGGTGCGAACTGGTTGCAGAGTGGTGCGAACTGGTTGCAGAGTGGTGCGAACTGGTTGCAGAGTGGTGCGAACTGGTTGCAGAGTGGTGCGAACTGGTTGCAGAGTGGTGCGAACTGGTTGCAGAGTGGTGCGAACTGGTTGCAGAGTGGTGCGAACTGGTTGCAGAGTGGTGCGAACTGGTTGCAGAGTGGTGCGAACTGGTTGCAGAGTGGTGCGAACTGGTTGCAGAGTGGTGCGAACTGGTTGCAGAGTGGTGCGAACTGGTTGCGGAGAGGTGCGAACTGGTTGCGGAGTGGTGCGAACTGGCTGCGGAGTGGTGCGAACTGGTTGCGGAGTGGTGGGAACTGGTTGTGGAGTGAGGCGAACTGGTTGCGGAGTGGTGCGAACTGGTTGCGGAGTGGTGCGAACTGGTTGCGGAGTGGTACGATCTGGATGCGAAGTGGTGAAAAATGTTTGCATAGTGGTGTGAACTGGTTGCGGAGTGGTGTAAACTGGTTGCGGAGTGGTACAAACTGAGCGCGGAGTGGTGCGAAGTGGTTGCGGAGTGGTCCGAACTTGTTGCAAAGTGGTGCGAACGGGTCGGGAGTGGTGCAAACTGGTTGCGGATTGGTGCAAACTGGTTGCGTAGTGATGTGAAGTGGTTGCAGAGTTTTGCGAATCGGTTGCGGAGTAGTGCGAACTGGTTGGGGAGTTCTGCGAACTGGTTGTGGAGAGATGCGAACTGGTTCCAGAGCTGTGCGAACTG
>SZWC01016799.1:2107-29549 GCA_023375785.1 Penium margaritaceum
GGGGGGGGGGGGGGGGGGGGGGGGGGGGGGGGGTAAGCCCAAAAACATATTGGGCGACTGTATTTTGTAGTGCACTTGGCGAAGTAAGTGACTATCAAGTTGTGTGTATACTTGTGTATGGGCACATCATGCGGCCACTGCCACACGTGATAGACAACAAGCATAGGAATGGGGAGCATTCAGATAGAAATACCTTGTATCGTTCGAAATGGAGTCAATAGAACAAAACATGGACATCTTTAACAAACGGCCGCGATAGCAGCTCAAGGACTCATCGTCGCTGTTGACCAACGGGGAATAGGAGATGAAATCATTTCCTCCCTTGTCCTTTCCAGTTTGACTGCTTTCAAATGGGGATGGATTGGCTATGCACGCAGATTTAAAACAAAAATGGATTGAAAAGTGTAAATGGCAATGTTCATGTAGAAAGCAAAACAGAAGTAATGGGCTCTCTAAAGTCCGGTGACAGCCCGTAGCATCAGTTTTGGAGGGTTTATTGGGAGGCACAAAGTAGATATAATTTATAGACATCCACTGGATGTCATCCAGCCGATAGCCATAACATTTGTGCGGTGATTGAGCGACCACCTGAACAGGTCACTGCTTCCATAGCATGCACCACGGTTTCCCAAAAGAACCGAAATGGGACCTTTTGAAAAGACATATGACCTGCCCATATTGGCCGATAATCTGTTTCAACAAGAGAGCTTGCCCTCACTCGTCAGCCAAATAGAAAAAGAATGGAAATATCTCCGAGAGGTGCGTTTTGATCATATGGTTCCACTGTACCCTAAACGTACCCAACGTCAAGATCAGTGACAGAGACAGAACTATGCTACAACAGAAATGACAGGATTCCTGTTTTAGAACTAAATGTGTTCATCATTTTTTCAGCACAGTTTACATTTTTTTAAGGGGCATCCATTGACAAATGATTCCTAGAAGCTTCCAAAATAATCAAAGGTAATCAAAACAGACCTAGGAAGTTTCAAAGAAAGAGTGTCAATTTTATCTGGTTCCTTCCAAGAAACCTCAATTGTATGTGCGGGACAAGCATACAATTTTCTTGAAGTGTATGGATTGAGGGTGATTGGTTATAAATGCAGGGCTCGCAGCAGCGGGGGCTCCCATGATTCCTTGGGCATGAACAATGACCCTCCCGGGGTAAGATGTTTAGCTCGGTGAATCTGGACTCTAATCTGTTGCAAGATGTGCCAATCACATTCCTACTCATGTGGATGTGATCTTTTTGTGAACTTCATGTAGGATTGGCGTCTTCCGCGGGTACTCCGAGTCAATGGTCTGCCGAACTACGTTTTTGAAGAACGGCACCTTCGGCCAGGAAGGCAGGCAACCGTCGACCCTGGGAAGCCACCAATGCCGCAAAGCCTATGGCTCAGGGAGTACCAGGATCAGCTTGATGAAGAGGAGGCCGTGCATTTTTTGCATTGCATTGGAGATCTTTCTGCCTTGCCTGCCAGCACCTAGACCTCCCTTAAAGTTTGCACCACCTGTGCACGCCTGGCTGGACTGGGCCGGTGTCGCCTCGTGCACTTGCCGCCAATTCCAGACTGACGATGATTGTGTTCACATGCATTGGGCACTTGCTAACCTAGAGATCCCTCCTAGCAATGCGTGTCTGGACACCGAACATGCCGTGGCTGTCACGATATCACCAAACCAGAATCCTCGCTTCTCCATCCTAGACACTTCAGCATCGCACAAGGGTTGTTGTGTTTTGGGGTGGGTCCTGAACGAGGGCGACATCAAAGGGCAGTTCCAATGCTCATGTGACAATGGTGCTGGCTCTTGCAAAAGGCACCTGGGAATTTTGGAGATCCATGTAGATACTGCCTTCCAATGGTTCATCCCAGATGACACAGGCAGCATCAAAGCTTCCATTCTGCCAAAGGTTGCATTCTACTGTACTGTGTGTGTCGAATGTGTGCCTGGCAGTGTGTTCCCATGTGTGGAGGACGGGCATGAGAAAGTGGACTGGCCTGTGTCCAAGATGAAGGATGTGCAATCTTTCAGAACACTTGACGTGCACACCATTTTTCACCCAAGCCGGCCACAGGAAGGAGGTCATGCTGTTGAATTGGCGGGCATAGCCTTTTCCCCTGGATTCTACTTGGCAGCGCCTACCCCTCAGACGCACTGTCCATGTGAATGCCCCAACAAATAGATTCAGGTACACTTTCACAACAAAACAATTTGCATTATTGACATGCTTCAGTATGCATGTTAAGAAGCATTTACCATTCTTTTCATTGATCATGCAGTGCCAAAGGGAGCTCAAAGTCTACAACTTGATGCATCTAGCCACAACCGTGAGTTTTTTTCTTGTGCACAATACATGTCCAACTTTTTTGACCCATGATGCCCATCTCATTCTAAACTCCAAATATTACTTGTTGCACAATTACAGATACCTGTTCAACTCTACAAAGCAACATGCGGATGCACTCTTTCCAGATGGGAAGGAAGATGGCCTATTCATCCACTCGAACACCACAGCGATCACACACTCAGCAATGCTCGGGGTCTTGGCCCATGCCTGCAATGGCACGCCCCTCGCTGAAATCTCCTGAGCTGTCGTCTTTTTTGAAAGAATGACAAAAACCATAGGATTTGTACATCGCACGACCCTTTCAAAGGCATTGCAGAAGTTTGTGAGGTTGATGCAGGTGGAAGGGTTATGAAACTTTTGTACTGTGTGTGGTCCATATCCAAGAATCTTGGTGTGTGATGGGACTGCCCTTGTAAATCGCAATGGCCAGAACACTGGAGGTATTCTTTACACCCAACCGGGATCAAATCACAAAGTGAAGAAGAGAAAAATGCCCAAACAACTTGTAACAGACTCAGAGGAAAGGAAATTGTTGGGACATGTTGCACTGCACCGACTGCAAAATGACTTCTTCACTCTGGCCAACCTATACAAGCTCTTGCAGAGATTGGAAGTTTGTGCTGCTGGTGACATCGCTGCACTTGTGCGGAATGTTATGGTGGAGAGACAAATCCCTTCTACAGCTCATGGAGAAGCACAAACGGTAAGACATGTGGTACCTGTGCCATTCTGCTTCATATTACGGGCAAACGGCGACAGCTGGAATGACAGCCGTTATTTGTAATGCAGTGCCTGGTGATTGATGAGGAAAACTTCAAACACCTGATCAACGCTTTGTGGGCGTGTGGTATCGAAATCTCCCGCAGCTGACACCAACGTGCACCTCATTTCCTTCTCCGGGTACATACACGTCATGGACATGGAACGCTGGCAGTAGCTGGCAGATGCAATGTCCATTATTGCATCTACCATTGATTTCTACAGGAGGCCCATTGTCACCGCAAACAGGAGGAGCATGACGCCCGAGTTTTGGCGAGAAGCAAAAAATACGGTGCACCCTGGGCTCCTAAGCATTCTGGCAAGACTACAATGCACCTGGGAGTTCCATGTCGATGTAAGTCACTGTGTCTCTGAACTTTTTTTGTCGTAATGCATGTTTACCCCACTCTGGTGTGCGTCACCTCGTTGATACTTGTATTTTGTAGGTTTCTGCACCATTTTCATCCTTCATTGCTCAAGAGGGTGTTCCTACTGTGTGCTATCCACATTGGCGTGTCCAACACTTGCAACTGCATTACAAAGGACTTGAGACCCCTGATGAGAGAAGCATCCATGCATCAGCGGATGCAAAGTGTGCCAGTGAGAGATCTGGGGGGAGAATATGGAAGGTAAATTCTGGGATATTCACAGTCGTCATTCAGCACCTTGCAATTTACGGCTTCCACATCATGTTCAATGGGGAGTCACCAAACGACATGTTCACCACCCTCCTGACAAGGTTCCCCCGGATTAGCTGCCATACTTCGTCTTCTTCGACAACGCTTGTAATCTCTGTGCAGACACCCTCAGATGGGAGCCATGGCTTCCCACAAGAACCCGTTTCCCTTGTGATCGGTTACACTTTGGATACAAGGATGCTGCCAAGCACACATGCTCTACAAGCTTCGGTCCAGACATGTACTCCCGCCTTCGAGGTAAGCTCATTTCCTCATGTTCACCGATGTGGATGTGACCACTGAAAAGGGAACATTAACAAAAAACACATTATCTTTGTTGTGCAGGTGTGAACACATCGGCCAAATAGCAAGTCAACTGCTTCATCCGCCGCTTTACTGTGCAGAGCTTCACACACACAAACGACAACCTGATGCATATATTTTCACAGTATTTGCATGGTGAAATTTCTGGAAGAGTAAGAAGTGCGTGATGTTGCCAATTGCGGGACCGCATCATGACTTCATCAGTGGTGGAGATGGTGGTGACCACCCTGATTTACATGACAAGTACGAGGTGGATGCAGACGACGATATTGAGTTGAGTGATGCAATGCATCCGGTGGAAAGTGTTTTAGGGCACACATGGGCGAACTGAAATCATCATCTTGAGCAAAAGTCAAAGTCTGCACAGTAGTCTAG
The DNA here is from genome assembly GCA_023375785.1 of Penium margaritaceum. Classification (NCBI taxonomy): domain Eukaryota; kingdom Viridiplantae; phylum Streptophyta; class Zygnematophyceae; order Desmidiales; family Peniaceae; genus Penium; species Penium margaritaceum. Next base: position 6,593 of record SZWC01016799.1, read on the forward strand.
AAAGATTACCGCATCAGACACACTATACTTTTCCTGTCTGGAAATCTTTGCACCATGCCATTTCCAATCTCATGATTCTGCATCTTGTCTTCTGTCACCTGCAACTTTTACAAATCTATGGCAGATGAACATGTGCAGCTATCCCTACATAGAATACATTTGTTTTGAAAATTTCACATAAATCATCACTATCCAAACATTAGCCATATAGGAGGTGCTTCAGTTTAACCATATGGAAGATGCTTCAAGTACTGAGCAAATTATATGAACATGAATGATTTAAATGCATTAGTTAAAAAGCAATTCTTGCACTTTGTAACCTCAGCACAACAACACTCATGCAATTACACACTTAGGTAAGCATGCATGCAAAGCAAAAGTTGCACCACTATATCGACCAATAGCCACGAACGTATACAACCTTCAATTCAACACTTTCTTCAGCTCTCCTACACAACCTACAAGATGCTAGATCCTGCACTAGCACTAACAAGTAGAACAGAGCAAACCCTATGGATCAAAGTAACGCTCTTGCCGTGGGTGAACCACTGCGCTCATATTGTACCGGCCATGTTCCTGCACACATAACAAGAAACGCATGTGTTTGGCCATTGCAATTACAGTTCAATGGCCATTGCTTGAAGTGAAACGACGGAAGCGTAGAAGGTTCAGAACCACGTACTTACGCTTAGTCTGCCTAGCGCTCATGCATTGCCTGCAAGGCGTCCGATTCAGCTGCTGCAGGACATCAGCCTTCTTCGTTGTGGAGATGTCCAGGATATTGGTGACGATGTTGCTGACCATCTCAAGCCACTTGGCCTGGTCTGTACCGTGGACATTTTCCACGCAATGTGCCAGAGCCAGAGCAGCTTGAGCCAAGCTCTTGCCTGCACTCAGCCATCAGCGCCCCGGGCCCAAGTTGAAGGCACACCCCTCACCTAAGACATGGCGGACCCCCGCCGCACCACCTCCATTGCCTGCACCCTCTCTGCCTCCAGCCTGCGCTCCCATTCCACCAGGTCCGACTCCCGCTCCTCCAACTTCCCCGACCACGCCTGCAGCATCGCCATGGTGTCCGCCAAGGCTGCTCACTCCGCCTCCCATCCCTCCATGGCCGGCTGCAAAGCCAACATCTCCCCCCGCTTGTCCCTCAAGTCGTCCACCGCCCGCTGGTGCTGCTGGCTGACTCCCCACAGCATTGACTCTCTCGCCTCTGCCTCCCTCACCTCCATCGCCTGCGCCAGTATTGCATCCTGCAAGATGACGCCGTTCATCATTAAGTCCCCGAGGACCTTCCAAATCGCCTGGAGGTACTGCGTGATGTTCGCCAACTGCTCCTGCACCATGGTCTGCTGAAACTGCACCGACTCCCAAACCCACATGATGCCCTCCATCATCGACTCCCCTGCGTCCACCATCCTGGCCTGCCTCCAGCACTGCTTCCACAAGTGCGGTCACGATCCTTGCTAATGCAAAGCTCTAAAAAAAAGCCTCTTATTCTGTCGCAGCGTTTCAGACGTGGTCCTAATGAATGGTGGTTGGCCTCACCCAGGCTTGATCACGCGTTCAAAGGACATGTGTTCCCATGGTTTTTGTGTCAATGTCGCTCTCCTGAGCAATCAGGAGAGAAACTACACACAATGGCAAAGCTTGCATGGAAAGGAACTCAGCATTTTGTGGTGATAAACTACAAACCTTTTACTACGGAGGGAAGAAACATGTTGCAAGAGGCGGGTTTGCGATGTACCACAGGTTACAGGGCTGCCGCGTTGCACGTACCACGTAGCTAAACTGGAGGGGTTGCGTTTTACGTGAGAATGAGGGGTGTGCATGATGATGATCGTCATGCGGCGTCAAGTCGACATCGTTGATTGAAGGACATGGGTTCCCCTCATTTGTGTGTTGATGTCGCTCTCCTGATGAATCAGCATCGGCCTCACCCGGGCTTGATCCCCCGTGGAAATCGTCGCGTGAACAAGTGTCCTGCCACGTTGGAAATGGCACTTCCGTTTAGAGGTGATGACGTCGACCGCGTGCGCAGATGCTGAACGATGGCAAAGCTTGCATGGTAAGGAACTGACCGGGTGGCGGTGAGAAACTACAAACCTTTTGTTAAGGAGGGAAGCAATATGCTGTAAGAGGCGGGTTTACGAAGTACCATAGGAGCTGCCGCATTGCACGTACCACGCAGCTAAACTGGTGGGGTTGCGTTTTACACGAGAATGAGGGGTGTGCATGACGATGATCGTCATGCGGCATCAACTCAACATCATTGATCAAAGGACACGCATTCCCCTCGTTTGTACATCAATGTCGCTCTGTTGATGAATCAGATTTGGCCTCACCCGGGCTTGATTCCACGTGGAACTCATCGCGTGAACAAGCGTCCTGCCACATTGGAACTAGCTGTTTCGTTCAGAGGCAATGATGTTGACTGGATGCGCAGATGCTGAACGACGGCAAAGCTCACATGAAAGGGAACTGACCCGTTTGCGTTGAGAAGCTACAAACCTTTTCTTAAGGTGGGAAGAAATACGTTGCAAGAGGCGGTTTTGCAATGTACCACAGATTACAGAGCCGCCGCGTTGCACGTACTACGCACCTCAACTGGAGGGGTGGCACTTTAGGCGGGAGGGGTGTGCACGCCGATGATTGTCATGCAGGATCAGGTCGATATCATTGGTTGTCAGACTGATACTCTCCTCATTTGTGCTTTGATGTTGCTCTCCTCATCAAACAACGTCGGCGTGCGGGAGGAGGTACTCGATCCGTGTGCTGGTGTGAAGGTCCCTCTTATCAAAACCACGTCTGCAAGCAGCGGCAAGCGGCAACAAGCGGTGGCAAGTAGCGGCAAACAGCAGAAAGTATCGGCAAGAGGGGCAAAAGCTCCAACAGAGGCGACAGCAACAAGCCGCGACAAGCAGCAGCAAGCATAGGCAAGCATGAGCAAGCGTTGTAAAACAGCAGCAAGCATCGGGAGCAGCGGCAAGCATCGGGAACATGGGAAACATCGGCAACATTGGCATCAGTGGCAATCAGCAATGAGCAGGGCACGGAGCACAAGGGCATCATTTACGCTACGCATGCTCCCCCCGTCACGCAGGCAGACGCCGTCACAACTGCACGGGAAGCGGCAGAGGACGCTGGTGATTCCACAGCCAAGGCTTTCATAAAATCTTCTATGGTCAGTCATGCCGCCATTGAGCAAGGAATGCTGATAACCGCTGTCTGGTGACGTACCGTGCTGCAGTGATAGCAGCCTGAGTTTGGCATCCTTTGGAACGTGCGGATTGTCCTAAGCCGCAATTTGAGTACATCACGCCCGATTGGGCCTCTGATCACAGGCGTGCACCAGAATCTGATGGAGCTCGTGCCCCTGCTCTTGCACTAGCTCCTGCTCCTGCTCTTGTTCTTGCTCCAGTAGCCAGTCCTATTCCTTTGGCAACAGCTACTGCTGGTGCATCCCCTCGTGATGCTGAAGGGAAAGCAGCTGCTGCTCCCGCTCATCCTCCAGATCTTGCTACAGACCGTGAGCGATTGGTAGTCAGGCGGAAGCGGTGGTGTTCCGAAGTTAACGAGTGGCTACCTACTCCCGGTCCTGCTCCTGTTCCCACTCCCTCTCCCGCTTCCGTTCCTGTTCCCACTCCCGTTTCTGTTCCTGCCTCTGCTCCTGCTCCTGTTCCTGCTCTGTCGCCTTTGCCTGCTCTTGCTCCCGTCCCTCTTCCTGCTCCCACTCATGCTCCTGGGCCTTTGCATGCTCTTGCTCTTGAGCCTTTTCCTGCTCTTGAGCCTGTGCCTCCGCCTGCTCCCGCTCCCAGTCCTGCTCCCAATGCAGTGATGGCATAAGAGCAAGGTGTGCATGGGGTGATGGACTTGCCGGCATCCGGTGTTAGGACGGCCATTGAAGTTGCCAAGAACGCAGTAGTTTTTGCATCCGTGGCCTCTGCTAATGCTGCTGTTGCTCTGAGTGAGGCCGAGGCCAAATTTCAGAATACAATGCTTGCCATATCTTCCACTCTGATCCACTAATCCGTACCAAATTGGACAGCATTGACAGCTGAACACATTTTTTAAAGATGGATGCATCCTAAGGCTCCTGCTGTTGCTTCTGTCCCCGCTTCATCGATTCCTTGTCCTCGTGATGTAGCATGCACCCTCCAAATGGCAAGAGCCTCATTCACTCCTCGTCCCGAGCATTCTCCTACCGAGGCTCATACCTTTGCAAGCGTGAGAAATCGTCTTCCGTCCTGCATAAAGACGCACTACGAGGATGCTGAGGCTTATTTCATTGCCATGGCTTGTGACACTGCTCGTGGTAACACCCCTGCTCTCGGTGCTCCTAATCCTGCTCCTTCTCTTGCTCCTGCTCCTGCACATGCCCCTGCTCCTGCACCTGCGCCTACTACTGATCCTACACCTGCTCCTGCTACTGCTCCTCATGCCACTGATACTCCAATGCTTCTCATCTTTGGGCTTCCTGCAGCAAGAAACAGCAGGAAGCAGCATCGGTCTTTGGCACGGGGAGGCAAGCAGAAGAAGAAACAAACAATTAAGTAGTAGCAACAGCAGAAGCAGCAGCAAGAGCAACATCTTCAAGCTGCAGGAAAGTGGAGTTGTGAAAGTGCGAAGATGTGAAGCTGTGGAGGTGCGTTAGGCAGCTACATGGAAGCTTCTGGAAAGAGGAAAAGGAAGAAAAAGAGGGGAGAACAACCTCCTGATCCCGCACCCGCACCCGCACCTGCACCCGTACCCGCACCCGCACGCGCACGAGCACACGCACGCGCACCCACCTGCACACCCGCACCCGCACCTGCACCCGCACAAGCACCCACACCCGCACCCGCATCCGCACCTGCACCCACTCCCGCACCCGCCTTGCATATCAGTAAAGTGTGAAGGCATCCTAGAACCCTCAGATACCCCAAAGGAGTGTAGTTTGAGGGAGACGCAGACCTAGATGTTGGGAGGGTGGAAGGCAACGTAAGGTGTTACGGCTGTCCCAATTGTGGTACCCATGAGACCTGCTGTGGCTTCAGATGGTGGTGACACCGTAAACCCGATACCTGGAGTTCCTGCTTGGATGTGTTCCTCCACACCATTAAATTGATCATTGTCCCTCTTTACCTGTTCTTTATCCATGCCTGTACCATAAGAATCATGCTTAGAGTGACATGTTTAAAAAAGCATGCTGTAAAGGAACATGCGTGCCTTTGGATTCATGTCTTAGATGCATACTTTTGGTATGTTTTAACTTGCACAATCTGAGGCAACGCTAAACAAAGATTCATGCTTGAAGACATGGACTAATGTGCAAGTTGCTCTGAGGGCATCCATGACATATAAGCTTTGAAAGGCATTCTTGAATAAACATGATAATGCATGTATGTTTTAGATGTGTGAGACTATGGAAACATTCCAAAACACCATCTCTAAAGTCACCACCCATCTTAGAGAAATGAGAATGCAATAACAATACCTTACATACATTCTTCTACTTCAACTAATGTTTCTACCTATGGTGGAGAACTCCCGGCTATACAGGCAGGGGGGCTGGGTACGTTGGAACAAACATTTTTTGATCTGCATTCATGTCTACATCATGTCTATATCACCTTACATGCATATGTAATTGAATATAAATCAGGTTGACAGATTTATGATGAGATTATTCTACCTTCATTGAAATTTGTACACGCCAACTTATGTCAATGAGTACATTTTTAGGAAACAACATTCTTTTGCCAGCTATGTAGCTGGTCCTGTCTTGGCAAGTGTTGAAGGTTGTGCTTTGGTCGTCTTTGTCGCATCTGGGGAAACTTGTGGTTCATGCCTCAAAGACCAGGCAAGAATAGGCTGCTACGACACCCCAATAATCTGGGATCAAACCCTGTTGTTGATCGCATGCGGAACGTGGCAGAGATGCTACGGGAAATCTGAAAAGCCCCATGGTTATGAACATTCAAGATGAGTAGCTGCGCCTGTATTAACCATCGAACCGGAACGTGTCGGGCCTCCATCGACAAACAAAACGTGTAGAGTAGGGTGCTTCTACCATCGAAACGGTAATTTCAGCACGCATCGACCAATGATGACATGCAGTGCACGCAGAAACTCATGACGCATTGTTGGCACTTGAAAAACTGTCAGTAGCATCTGGACTGTTGGCGACGTTGATGTGTCGTGTTTCTGCCATTTCTGGGGAATATTCAGCAGTAGACTTGTCTTCAAAAGTACACTTCACAGATACCCGACAGATGTGGATGTTACAGCCATCATCTTTTTTGTTTTCGGGTAAAGGGACCACCTAAGCAGCTCCTTGGATCGTGGCATCTAATGTATTCCCTAACGTTAAGTAGTAGACTTACTTTCCACCTTCCCTTCCCCCCCCCCCCCCCCTTTCATACTCCAATCCAGTATCTACCAGTGATCTTGAGGTGGAAAAATACTGGCCAGTGTCGCGCTCCGCGAATCTTGGCTGCCGGAACGAAGTGGGAAAACAGGAGTCGACCATCGAAATGGTTGCTCAATCTTATTTCTTGACTGTGACACCATGTAGACTTCGACTTCCGACTTGCCGGGGTTAAGGTGGAGTCGGAACGTCGGTCCACGTCGACGTCCACGTCGACTCGTCGTGACTGCCTTGCAAAACCAAAAGGCCTGGACAGGGCCGGTTCAAGACCGGCCGAGAGCACCAGCCTTATTGGCAGGAATGTCGGCGACATTCCAACGATAAGCCTGATCCGCATGCCGCCAAAATGGACGGCTACACAACGTATCCAATGGGAAACAACGTCTTCCACGCATGCTGATTGGTTGCTTTCTTCAAGCACCCAATCGGCATGCAGAACATTGACTCATCGGGCTCCAGCCAGGCATGGAATCCATGCCAGGCAGGGAAGGCAGATGTTCTCTACAGCAACCTGTGCATCGACCCCCCCCCCCCTCCCCCCTGCCTACTCTCTGGTGTAGTCCAGGTGGAGTGTTTCGACTCATTCAGCAAGCCCGTCCCCATATGTACAGTTTAGACACTCATTTTGCCCCACTCTTTTTGCACTGCCTTGGGGCAGAGCCACAGGCTCTGTCGCCAGCACAGCCTTTTCACCATGGCTGGCGGCACCAAGTCTGCAACGTGTGCACAGGTAGCCGCCAGCACCACAAGGCTCCCCGTGCTAACAGGCGACTTCCTCATCCACGCTCTGAGCAAGTTCGTCCGTCCCGTACCTACGGCTGGTGGCTATCCTGGTTTCTACTGCGGTGGCTGTGGTGGCACTTTCTCCGGAGGTGCTGACCGCATCCGAGGCCACTTCGGGGCACCAATCCCGAACATCACAAAATGTAAGGTGGCACCTCCTGCTGCCCGTGCCATCCTTGGCCTTCCCCCTCTTCCCCTGCCAAACGAATAATTCACCGGTGCTGATGAGAAGCTGTTTAAAGGTTAGGGAGCTGCATGGGGCACTAATGCCAATCCTGTGAACTGGGACAAGATGACCGAGCAGAGGAAGCGGGAGGAGATGCGGGCAGCAGCAGGCGTTGCAAAGACAGCAGCAGAAGTGGATGCGGAGCAGAGCCAGGTTGCAGGCTCAGAGGGGACCTCTCGGACCCCGCTTGCTGCTCCAGATTTGCTCACTACCCCCCTGTCTGCTGCAAATCTCAACTCCACGAAGCAGACACTCATGAGTGACCACCTTGCCAACGCGTACAACAGCCAGTGCAAGAAGACCATCGTCAAATTCATGGCCAAAGCTGCTCTGCCGATATCCTTCTGCCAGGAGGGGGTCGTGCTGGAGCTCGTGGAGGATGCCAGGCGCACGGACCCGAGCTTCAGGCTGCCGAGCAAGGACAGGGTCACCGAGGTCATCTTATCGCAGCTGGAAAAGGAGCTAGAGGAGATGGAAGCGCCTCTCCGTGATGGCTGGGAGATATTTGGCGTGAGTCTGGGCGTGGATGAATGGTCTGATATTCAGATTCACCCCATCTATTCCGCCATGGCCACCAACGCTGAAGGGGTGGCCCACCTCTTCTCTCGCGATGCCAGTGAGTTGGTGAGAGATGCCAATTACGTGGCCGCAGTCATTGACCAGGCCATAACGCGTGTCGGGCCGGAAAAGGTGGTGCTCGTCTTCACTGACAATGCCTCAACGAACAAGAAGGCGTACGAGGCCTTGAGGACCAAGTATCCAAGCATCTTCTTTTCGCACTGTGTTGCTCACAGTCTGGATTTGGTGCTGAGAGATGTGGGAAAGACCGAGTGGGGCGAGTCAGTGATTAGCAAGGCTGAGCGTTTTGTCACATTTTTCAGGAACAAGGATCTTCTACGCTCCTGGTTGAAGGTTGAGTCAGGAGGGAGAGTTCTGCTGCCAGCTGCTGCTACACGCTTTGCTTCTGTGCACAGGATGCTTGAGCGCCTGTTCAGCATGCGTGACTGTCTGCAGAATATGATTTCCAGTGCCAAGTGGAAGGAGATGGGGGCTGGGAAGGATGCAGTTTGGAAGGCAAAAAAGAAAGAGGTCCGTCGGATTGTGAATATGGGAGTTTTCTGGGTGCAGGTCAAGGCCATGGTGAAGCTAATGTCCCCAGTTGTCATTGCACTGCGCAAGGCTGACGCCGCAGGTGGCACGGCAGGAATCGTGTACGAGAAACTGCTGGACACGACTGAAGAGATCAGGAAGCTCGCTGTGGTTCGTGGCCGACGCCGTGCTCCATGCAATCCTGCCTGGGTCAAATTTGCACTGGAGCGGCTCAGCAGCAGATGGACTAACCAGATTTCCTGCCCTGTGCTTGCAGCCGCCCGACGAGTCCACCCACAGCACTTCAGGCATAAATTCGACGGGGACGAGAAAATGGTTGAGGCGTGGAACACAGTGGTGAACGCCCTGGTGCCGGAGAAGGACCAAGAGCAGCTGAGCAGGGAGCTTGACGGGTTTGAAAACGCGCGCGTGACCTGTGACATTGAGCCCAGTCGTGCACGGGACGTGGAGAAAGCCAAAGCAGCAGTGCAGCAGGTCATTGCAGGCGACATGCCTGCATTTAGGTGGCACGCGAGGTTCCTCACTAGTCTGCCCGTGCTTCGTGCATTTGCCATGCGCCTCCTTGCTCAGCCTTGCAGCTCCTCTGACAACGAGCGTGTATTCAGCAAGCATCAGCTGGTGCAGACGGCGAGGAGGAACAGGCTGAAGGTGAAGACCCTGGAACTGCTGGTGCGGGTGAACGTCCGCCTGACGCGGTTGTACGGGTGGAAGAAGTCGCAGCTGACGGCTGATCTGCGTAAGCTGGTGGAGGAAGAAGAAGTAGAGAGTGAAAGTGAGGACGATGGGGAAGTAGAGGTAGAGGCAGCTGATGATGACTCTGACATGGTGGAATGGGATCCACTGATCTCAGAGGCGAGCATTGATGGTGAAGACGAAGGCGGGGTAGGGGCTTAAGCCAACGCGGGGACGGGGGAAGCAGAGGAAGATGATGAGGACTCCTCTGATGAGGAATTGGAGGATGAGCAGGAGAGTGAGGGGGCAGAAGATAAAGAGGAAGTAGCTGGGGAGGATGAAGACAATGCTCTCAAGACTGCTGACGAGGAAGTGTCCAGGGTCCTTCACACGGGAGTAAGGAAGCAGAAAGATTTGGAGGCAGATGTAGTGGAGGTTGCCACCACTGGACCCAGTGCAGGACCCACCACTGGACAGTCAGGGCTGACTGTGCTTTCATCAGCTAGGGCAGGTGGTAGAGCAGCTGATGCTGCTCCACCAAAAGCCAGGGCAGGGCAGTCTTCAGCAGCCAAGGCAGGGAAATCCTCTGGACAGCGTCCAAAGAGGAATTTTAGGGGCACTTGATGTCATGTGCAATGCATGTTTCCTTAAAAAAAAACTATCTCCAATTCATTTGCCTCTTCTGTTGAACTTCCTTGAAATTAATGCGTCACAGGATAGTTTTGGATTAACATGGAAAGCAGTGTTAAAAAGCTATCTCCACTGCATCTAAGCTTGCAAGGAAATAAGATGTGAACATTGTTGAAAAAAATAGTCCCCCAGGTTCTTGAATGCTTTTCAGGTCAAATGGTGTTGCTTCTGCTCAGTTTGCTTCTGCTGCCATGCGTGAGAGTCATAAATGGACCTTCTGTCACGCATCTGTCATCAGTATACGTTGTACAAGCCTGAGTTGCTTGATCAGAGAAGCTGGAACACAGGAGATGTGTCCAGACGAATGAACAGTGAAAGAATCACTTGATTTCATTGAGAAATGACAAAGAACGACGACATCTACTAAATACGCTAGTAGCTGAATGAGTAGTAGCAAACAATACAAGTGCTGCAAGTCCGGAGCCTCCTGCCTCAGAAGTCTGTCCGCTCCAATCTTCAGGTGACGCCTCGGTCGATGATTGACCGGACAGCAAAGCGTCTTCCGGCATCGGTGTGCCACATCAGCATCTCGTCTGCTTCCCTCGCTTTCGCTCGGTCGCTCGCACCACAAGGTGTGCTTGTGCAAAACCTCCAGAGATATATTTGTCTGCCCCTCAACTACACTTCCAGAACACAGGTACCATGGGCAGGGGAGGCACGGGATTACCCTCTCTCCTGACCCCGACAGAGGATAGACAGCAGAGTAGAGCAGGGTAGTTGTAGGCGAGGGTCAGGGGAGAGAGTGGCGACCTCTCCCCTGGCCCTCTTGCCCTTTTGCTCTCATCAGAATGAGTTTGGACACAAACTATGTCATTTCCAACATTCCCCCCTTTTTGGTCCAATCTCATTCGTCGTAACTTGATGATTATTCCAGCGTGTTTGTGTTGAGCATTTCTGGATGGCTTCGTACCCCCCTTCAATTTCGGAACATTCCAATTGGTGCGTTTGTTCAGAGACTGAGGGGTAGGTGGGTAGAGAATAGCATTCTTTTGAGATTTGCGAGGAAGAGCTGTGGGACCAGTGCCTTTCCTCTCATCCTCACACCGTAGGTCAAAAATAGACCACGGTTTATACGGTATCCCCCACTGCCCCACTCGTCGCTCGCGGTCAAGCAGTCAAGCACTCGAGTCAATGAGTCAATCAGCACAGTCCGTGCGCGTGCGATTGGTCACTTGTTTGTGCGCTGCCCTGTTTTGTAGTGTGGACCGAGCCGCATCAGGTGCGGATGAGTCCCATGCGATCGCACAGTTCCAGGTGTTGTTTTGCATCGAGTGACTTGGTGAGGATGTCTGCTTCCTGTCGTTTGGTGTCAACATACACCATCTCTACTTCTCCTTCAGCAACTGCGTCACGAACATAGTGGAATTGACGCTTCACATGCTTTGTTCTATCATGCAGCACAGGTTCATCAGCGAGTGCAATGGCGCTCTGATTGTCACAGAAAATGGTTGTCGGTTCCAGCTGATCAAAACCGAGTTCAGCAAGTAGCATGCGGAGCCACACGGATTCGCGTGTGCAGTTGCTTTGGGCAATGTATTCAGCATCATTTTAGGAGAGTGCCACAACGGTTTGTTTCTTGGATCGCCAAGATACGGGTCCGCCATTGATTTTGAAGACATAGCCTGATGTAGACTTGCTGTTGCTTTGATCACCGGAGAGGTCAGCATCACAAAAAACTGTGAGAAGCGGGCCTGAGGTTTTTGTGTACCAAATGGCCATGGTGGCGGTGCTGCGCAGATAGCGAATGCACCGTTTTGCTGCAATGAGGTGATCCTTGGTAGGAGCCTTGCACCCCTGGCTGAGAATGCCCACTGCGGAGGACAGGTCGGGACGAGTGCCGACCGATGGGTACATCAATGAGCCCACCATGCTGGGATAAACCTTTGCCTCAGCAGGCGAGGCGAGCATTTCAACTGTGGGTGGCTTGGTAAGACCATGGTTGGGGACCAAAGGAGTGGAGATGGCCGCATCTTGCCCAAGGTGAAATTTGTCGGCCATGCGCTGAACATAGGAGGCCTGGGACAAGAGAACCTGTGGCTGAAACATGTCATGGTTGACCTGAATTCCAAGGTAGTAGGTAAGCTGTCCCATGTCTTGCATTTCAAAAGTGAGAGCGAGCTGTTGCTTGAAGGTGGTGATGATCTGGAGTGAAGGACCAAAAATGATAAGGTCGTCCACGTACAGAATCACACCAAGCGTTGCAGGACAGTGACGAAAGTAGACAGAGTGATCTGAGTGCAGGCGCTGCAGCTCCTGGGACAGAAAGAAGTCGTGGATCTTTTTGTTCCACTGGCGAGGAGCCTGTTTGAGACCATAGAGGGATTTGTTGAGCAGGCATACCAGATGTTCCCCCCCCTGCTCAACGAAGCCCTCAGGCTGTGTCATGTACACAGTTTCTTCCAAGTCACCATTCAGAAAAGCAGACTTAACTTCCATCTGATGAAGGTGCCAGCTGTTGGATGCAGCAAGGGCCAAGATCACGCGGATAGAGGAATTCTTTGCAACAGGAGCGAAGGTGTCACTGTAGTTTACACCATGAATTTGACTGAAGCCACGAGCCACAAGTCTGGCCTTGTACCTGCAGGGATCGCCGTTGGCGTCAAGCTTGGTTTTGAAGACCCACTTGCAGATGACCACGGGGGCGTTAGCAGGCCGTGGAACAAGGGTCCAGGTCTGCTGCTTCTTGAGCTGCTCAAATTCTTCCACTGCAGCTGCATGCCAGTGAGCTCCTTCAGGTCTGAGCATGGCATCCTTGTAACTCACAGGATCAACAATTTGAGTCACAAAGGCAATNGCAAAAGTGTCACTATAGTTTACACCATGAATTTGACTGAAGCCACGAGCCACAAGTCTGGCCTTGTACCTGCAGGGATCGCCGTTGGCGTCAAGCTTGGTTTTGAAGACCCACTTGCAGATGACCACGGGGGCGTTAGCAGGCCGTGGAACAAGAATCCAGGTCTGCTGCTTCTTGAGCTGCTCAAATTCTTCCACTGCAGCTGCATGCCAGTGAGCTCCTTCAGGTCTGAGCATGGCATCCTTGTAACTCACAGGATCAACAATTTGAGTCACAAAGGCAATGTCGGAGTCGGCGTCGTCAGAAATGTCATCACTGAGGAGGACAATAGATGCATTGCGTTGAGCGATGCGTTCTGACCGGCGAGGTGGAGCTACAGAAACTGGGACAGGTGGTAATGATTGATGTCGGAGAAGTTCTTTCAGAGGAACTGCTGCTGATGCAGGCAGGTGCTCTGCAGGAACCACAGGTGGTAGAACTCCTTCATGCTCGTCTGGGGTAGGGTCAACGGAGAATTTTTGCAGATGATGCTGGATGTCAGGATCATCATTGAGGGCAATGGTCGGTGTGAGAGAGGGTGCAGTGCTGGCGATGGTGCGATCCTGGAAACTTTCGTCAAAGGTAACACTTCTGCTGCAAAAGACAGTTTTGGTGTCGTTGTCCCAGAGTCTGTAGGCATTGCCGCCTTCCTCGTAGCCCAGCAGGTATCCCTTTCTGTTGTGTGAACCCAGCTTGGTGCGCTTCTCGGGATGGATCCAAGCGTATGCGGTGCACCCAAAGATGCGGAGATAGCTAACATTGGGGCAATGTCCACTCCAAGCTTCGTATGGGGTGTTGGTACCTGCAGGTAGCTTCTTTGTGGGTAGCCGGTTAGTGATGAAAGCGGCCGTGGCGATTGCCTCTGCCCAGAACTTGGTTGAGAAGCCAGCAGTGTGCAGCATGGTGCGGCCTCGGTCAAGCAGAGTCCGGTTCATACGTTCTGCTTTCCCGTTCTGTTGAGGAGTGAGCGGAACGGTGGTCTGATGTATGATGCCTTTGCCGTCAAATTATCGCTGAAGTATGCTGTTGACGAACTCGCCGCCATTGTCACTGCGTACCTTCTTGATGGTGATGTCGGACTGATTCTCAATCTCTCGAATCCAGGACATGATGATGTCCGGTGCTTCAGACTTGTACCGGAGAAATCTCACCCAAACAAAATGGCTGTAATCGTCAAGGAGAACCAGGAAGTAGCTCTTGCCGGCCATGGATTTCTCCTTCAGGTAGCAGAGGTCCATATGAATTAGCTCCAGGCGTTGTTTGGTGGAGTGTTCAGAGTAAGAAGAGAATGGTGCTTGTGTCTGCTTCCCTGCAAGACATCCTGTGCAGGGTTTTTCTGGCTCTGCAGCAAGGGAGCGAGGAAGGTCATGGACCATGCCTTTCGCAGCCATTGAGCGGAGAGTCTGATGGCCCACATGTCCAAGTCGCTGATGCCATAACGTGGTCAGGGAGATTCCCCCAACAAGGGGATTGTTGGATCCTTCAGGAATAGGAGTTGGTTCAGTGCTTGCTGCAAAGGCCATCTCTGGTTCTTCAGCTGTCTGAGATAGCGGTGGAGGTGCTTTGGTGTCGAGGATGGTTAAGTTGCCTTGACGGCGGGCGATCGCTGTGGTCTTGCCCTCCTTGTTGTAGACCTTGCAGTTTTTGTCAGTCTCGAATGTAACCTTGAGTCCCTTATCGTTGAGTCTGGTCACAGAGAGAAGATTAGCAGCCAGATCGGGAACGTACAGAGTATCTGTAAACAGGCGAACAGTGGTTTTTCCCTCCAAATCAATTGCCACACGAACTGTGCCGATTCCAATTGCAGGGATGACACGGCCATCTCCAATCCGAACTGCTTTCGGAGCCGCCAGGTCCTTGTAGTTGATAAACCAGGACTTGTGACAAGTCATGTGACGAGTGCATCCTGAGTCAATGATCCAAGCGAGGATCCCTGCTGCGATGAGAAAGGCACTGTCTATGGAGCAGAATGCCATCTCTTCAAGCACAAGATGGCTGTGGTCATCAGGGTCGTCTCTGGGAATTTGAGCAGATTGACATTTTCCTGCAGCCTTGGAAAGATCAGAGAATAAATCGGCTTCATCTCCTTGGCACAGGTATGAGTTTCCCAGCTTATCAGAGTGCAGCTGTGAGAGAGAGCCCTGAGCTGATTTCTGTGGATCGGAATTCTGACATCCTTCAGAGTTGAGTTGAATTGCTGTGATCTCAGCCAGCTTGGTGACTGCTTCTTTGACATCTTGCACGACTGAGGTCAGGAGAGCATGATGTTGTTGCGGAGAACCTCGTCGCGGTAGGGAGCATACACGAAACGTGTGTCCTTTCTTGCCGCATTTGTAGCATGTTACGTTGGCGAACCGGTTCTCATCCTGTGAAGACGATCCTTGATGTCTCAGGTTGCTTGGATGGAACGGTAGCAGTTCTTGGTGGTGATGTGTTGAACGGTTGTCAGACCCGGATGATGATGCCAGCCGTCCCTTTCCATATCCTCTGTTGTTACTGTACCCTTCAATTTTTTTCTGCCGCTGATTTTGTAGGGAAGTATACAATGCTGACTCTCCTCCGGCCTCCTTGATAAGCTTGTATTCAGTGTGCAAAAGAGCTTCACACTCCTTTTCCATTGTCAGTTTGTAGGGAGTTACGGCACCACCTGCTGGTACAACTGCCTGTTGGTTGCGTTATTGCCTACGCCTTGATTTGCTTCGAGAGCTTTCAGTCGTTCATCAAAGAGTATTCCTTGGTCTTGAAAAGTCAGGAGTCGTTCAACAGTTGAATCGAATCTGCTGGGGAGGCCGCTGAAAAGAGTGAGGATCATGACTCGCTCGGAGATGTTTTCTCCCATACCTGTTATCCTGCTTGCAAGTGTCTTGATGTATGTAATATGATCTTCCAGTCTTGTCCCGTCAGCCATTTTCTGTCGATGGAACTCCTTGAGAAGAATACTGAGCTCTAGATCGCTTACTTTGTCATATCTCAGCTTCAGAGCCTGCCAGGCTTTTCGCGGGTCCAGAGTTGCATTGTTGTCACAGATAAGAAACTTCAGGCGTTCCGTAACATGTAGCGCGATGATGGAGAATGCTTGATCACATCTTCTTTGCCAGATCACTTTCTGCTCGGTAGTGGCAGCAGCATCCAATGTCTCTCCGGGTGGGTCAGAGACCAACCCCCAAAGACCCTTGTTCAAGAGTATCAGTTTGATATCAAATGCAAACTTGTGATAGTTGTCTCCATCAAAAGGTTCAAGCTTGAATTGATCTCCGTTGAACGTCGTCATGATTCAGGTCCTTTGCGTGACTTGTTGCTCCTGAAGGAAATCCGTGTTGTGGTAGGTGTAGTTCTTCACGGTTCGGTACCGTTGACCTGAAAATGGCACCCTGCTCTGATACCACGTGTTGAAAAAAATAGTCCCCCAGGTTCTTGAATGCTGTTCAGGTCAAATGGTGTTGCTTCTGCTCAGTTTGCTTCTGCTGCCATGCGTGAGAGTCATAAATGGACCTTCCGTCACGCATCTTTCATCAGTACACGCTGTACAAGCCTGAGTTGCTTGATCAGAGAACACAGGAGATGTGTCCAGACGAATGAATAGTGAAAGAATCACTTGATTTCATTGAGAAATGACAAAGAACGACTACATCTACTAGATACGCTAGTAGCTGAATGAGTAGTAGCAAACAATACAAGTGCTGCAAGTCCGGAGCCTCCTGCCTCAGAAGTCTGTCCGCTCCGATCTTCAGGTGACGCTTTGGTCGATGATTGACCGGACAGCAAAGCGTCTTCCGGCATCGGTGTGCCACATCAGCATCTCGTCTGCTTCCCTCGCTTTCGCTCGGTCGCTCGCACCACAAGGTGTGCTTGTGCAAAACCTCCAGAGATATATCTGTCTGCCCCTCAACTACACTTCCAGAACACAGGTACCATGGGCAGGGGAGGCACGGGATTACCCTCTCTCCTGACCCCGACAGAGGATAGACAGCAGAGTAGAGTAGGGTAGTTGTAGGCGAGGGTCAGGGGAGAGAGTGGTGACCTCTCCCCTGGCCCTCTTGCCCTTTTGCTCTCATCATAATGAGTTTGGACACAAACTATGTCATTTCCAACAAACATGAGACTTAAAAAATGTCACAGGATGGCTATGAAGGACCATGGCAAGAAAGAGAAGGTGGCCATACTCAGGAGACAAATGTTGGTTTTGCATGGTACTCAAGTTTTCCTGGTTCATACATCGCCAGTATGGAAAACTAGTTGAAGTTTTGGTCATGGCACTGTGTTCCACTGTCAAAGGGTGAACCGGCTTGGCCGACCCACATCGACGTGGACTGACAAGTGCCGACTTCCGACGTACCGACGTCCGACGTGGACGTCGACGTCAACGTCCAGAAGTCATCATGGCTGTGACATCATTGGTCCTTGCTGATATGTACCATCGAGCCGGGGATGGCGGTCTCCACCGACCGTTGTAGTAGGTGTAGATCCATGTATCAACCATAAATCTGGGTAATTGTGCTTGCATCAACCGTCAAAGTAGCCAGTGAAGATGATTGCGTCTCCGATTAATCCAGCTGATCATAGACAATCGGAACCAGTGTCTGCAATGACATTGGTCTTCCAACTGCTCCACATCTTCTGTGCACCCAGCACCCGTGTGTGCAAGCACGAGCAGTCAGACCAACATTACCAGCAGGGCCGTCGGCACCGCTGCCAATGCCAATGCATTTCATACAAGAACAGCAGCGGCATCAGCAGCATCAACAGAAGCAGCAATAGTAGAAGTAGCAACAGTAGCAATAGCAACAGCAGCAACATCAGCAGCAGCAGCACCAACATCAGCAGCGAGAGCAGCAGGAGCAGCATTGGCAGCATCAGCAGTAGCATCAGCAGTATCAGCAGTAGTAGCAGAAGCAACAGCAGCAGTGCCATCTCAGCCCCCGCTGCCAGCACCAGTCATGGAACCACCAGCAGGTGTGCACGATGAGCAATGTGGGAAAAAGCGCTAGCTTACAAGCTAGAGGCTAGCACGAATGGACGTGAGGGTGTACACAATGAGCAAGGTGCTTCGTCTGAGTCCATGGGAAGGTTATGCTTGCAGGTTGACAGTATGTACTGGTGCATGAGAGAAGTGAACAGTCTGAAGTACCGAGGGGGGGGCAACGAGAATGTCTCATCTGGTTCCAAGACTGCAAGAAATGCCATGACTTCCAAGACTGCAGGAGAAAATGTCACATCTGGTTTCGATGGCGTATGAAAATGCAAGCGTGCCAAGTTGCCATGGCTTATCTCTACAATACCAAATGTTATGCCAGATTTAGGTGAGTAATGTAAGAGACCGTCATTTGTCGTTGCATGTCATCTGTTGCCCATGTGGTGCACTACTATATCCATTCTCACCTTTCAGATATGAAGCCATTTGCGGTTGATGAGGGTTGATACAAGGAAGCCAACGAGAAGACTGTGTGCGCCATTGTTCATAAAAAATGGAAGGGGTTCTTTTCTGTAATCAGGGTTCTTAACGGCAGAGCAGGAAACGTGATCTGAAACAAAACTCTGAGCCCGTTTCTTACATCCAGTCCAGCCACCATTTGGCTGATCCTCCAAGTTTGGACAGCACACAAGATGATGACACTAACTAGAAGAACGATGAACCTTGAGCTATTTCTCTGGAAACCATGGGTTCACAAAGGTCCCTCTTGCAACGAAGAAACAAGTATTTTTGATTTCATGGTGAAGACGGGAACCAAGGGCAACCGACCACTATACACGTGTTATAGATTGGGATTTTACCTTGGAGTTGCTCATTGGAGAATTCAATCAGTAACCACGCATGTCTTCTTCCGTATGCATGCTCCTCTCATGCATTTTTCATACTCATCTTGAACCCTAACTGCAATTCATTGTGATCTTTCAGGCTCAGGCACTCCTGAAAAATAGAAGGTGGCTGCCACGCGATATGTAGAGTGTTAGTTGTCTTCAGACGGTGGATCCTCCGGCTGCATCATGTGCCAACGGCGCGAAGGTCACATCCAAAGCAAAGCCTTCCCTTTACAAATCGGCTACAAATGCACTTTCAGCAACCAAGGTTTTTACACAGGCGTTCCCTCTTGCCGTAGGTGCAAGGTAAATTGCGGGGCAGTGCTGCATCACCTGGACATCAACATCAACAGCAGGTATTCAATCTGTTGGCGGTATTCAACCTTCCCTTTCCTTCCGGGTTTTCTTTTTGGCATTCCCTTTCTTTGCATTTTTTTTTTGTGTTAGCAAGTGTATCAGTATGGAATTGTACTCAATCTTGCGTTGTGTGTCACCATCGTCCTTTGGCAGGAGAGGTCAGCACACCATGATTGTTGACAGTCTGGGGTACCCAGTGAACTCGTTTTTTAGCTTTACTAAGTTTTGAATGTGGACAGAAGTTTGAGGCATGAGCCGTTTCCAACAAATTCACAATGCAAGTTGATGAGAGAGTATGTCGGCAACCAGGAATCTCTTGCATCAACCCTGTCTGGACTTCCCAGTAGCTTACCAAGTGCAATTTTTTTTGTGCAACTCATGCCTGATAGCCCTGAACCATGTGTCCCTGACGGTAGTGTTGCGCCTTGTGCCCCTGGGCAGGAGGAATAGGTTGGTGGACGTGAAGATGCCAACAGAATGATGGGTTGCCAAGACTACGAGTCAATGTCAGATGGCACAGCCCATGATTGTCTAAGGGAGATGGTCGCGACTGCTGCGTGTTTTACATCAGCTCCTACACCAACTCTTATTCCAACTCTTACGCCTACTCTTGACCCTCTTCCAGCTCCCGCCTCTGCTCTTGTAACTACTCCTTCTCCTGCGCCTACTTTGATTATTGTGACCGGTAAGACTGCGGCAATTTCTGCGACTGCAACATCTGCAGGTACCATTGCTGTTGTTTTGACAGCGGCAGATCCCGCTACCGCCCCTGCCGATTCTGCTGGAATTACCACCACTGTCGCAATCGTTGCCACTGCTGCAACTGCAGCAAATGACGTGGCTTCTGCAATTGCCCCGGCTCTTGCAACTACCGCCACTGTCGCAACTATCACGACTGCTGCCACTGCCAAGGCTCCAAATACTGTCGCCACTGCAGAGGCTACCACGACTGCCGCCACTGCCGAGGCTCCCACGACTACTACCACTACCGCGACTGCTGCCACTGCCGACATTGCCGTGTTTGCCGTCTATGCCGCCACTGCCATGGCTGCCGTGACTACCACAGCTGCCATGACTGCCACGACTACCGCGACTACCAAGACTGCTGAGACTTCTGCGGGATCTGATAAAGGTGATTTCCAAGAAGAAGAGGAGTGTGAGGGAACTGCTGATGAGACGAGTCCATGCGTCGCATAGAGTCAAGAAGCCATGCCTCCCCTACATGATGTGAGGTTTCCTATTCGTACATCCGTATGTGTGTTTTTCCTTCCCTGACAAACGGGACTAGTTGGTAGGTTGCAGGAGAAGGCTTGAGTCATCCAGGCATTGCAAGATGAGATTGGCATATTGATTCGCCAGCTAACTGAGCGAACGCATGAAATGACCAAATTCAAGACCGCTTATGTACATTCAATGTTTCTGCAACTTACGAAGAACCTGAAGAACCTGCATGGTGTCGGCGAAAGTTTCTGTGAAGATGTGGATGCCATTGTCAATGCATGATAGGGATCTGAAGGTAATAAGGTATCTTGAATCATCCGGTCAATACTGGCATTTTTATTTTCCAATAGGTCATGGCCTCCAATCTTCTTTGTAGTTGTACCAAGTATTTTTGTGGCAAACATCAATGAGTATTAACTTCAGGTTAAGGTAGGAAGTAGCACCATCGTTGTCAAAAGGTAGTTTGGCGACGTCCATTCCATCTTTGTGTCCATTCGAGATGCCTTGATGGAGGCCATTGGTATTTTGTCAAGTACATTTCCTGAAGAGGATGCGCACATTGAAGGGTCGGGTAATGATGCATCTCCCAATGTATAGCGGAGCATTGGTTAGACATGTCATTGTGTGCCTTTTGCATGAGGTCTGGTTAATCAAGGCCGTTTTATACACTGATTTTCTAGTGAGTGTATTCAGTGTGCTCTCACCAAAGGGAGTTCTTTGCATCCATCCCTACACTCTTTCCATTGTGCATGATGAGAGTGTAATTTTGTCTTACATGGCTAGACAAGTCTCTTCTTAGGAGGGACCTCAGTGCGTGGGGTTGGTGTATGTGACCAGTGCGCTCAGTCACCATATGAAAGTATAATAAGAGCGCACTCAGTGCACTTTTTTGTCTCATGTGTCCCATCATACCTTGCTTTTTTGTCCTATATGACCAAAAAATCTCTTCCTAGGAGGGACGCCAGTGCGTGGGGCTAGTTTATGTGGGAAGTGCACTCCAACACCATACCAAAGTACACTACGAGTCCACTAAGTGTGTGAATTTATCTTATGTGTCTTAACACAGTTTTCCTTTTGTCCTATATGGCCAAAACAATCGCTCCTTATGAGGTTCCACAATGTGTGGGGCTAGTGTGACGGTGTGTTTCTATTCATAAGTAGGGTCAAGCATCATGTGGTTGAAATATGTATATGATACAAAGAAAATTGTTTATCTGAAGACTATAAATAAATGGGGGAAAAAATGGCACAAGTTACGAGCAGCATTAAGTTTTTTTTCTGTGGTTTTCAAGCATCCAACAGGTGTAATCATCTAAAAGACGTTAACATGTCCGGATGTTCTGATCGTGGTACTTTTGCAGTACATTTCAAATGTAAGATACAAAAAAAAAAATCTTGCTTTTGCTATCTGGTTTGTTCATTTGAAACGTTGGGGTGATGTCTCTGAGCACGTGTTCATATTTTCTTGATGGCCGTCTACTTGCCGACGACAGTGGACCTGGCATTGTTCCTCGATATGCTTTGTCTTGGCCAGCAGTGACTCGACTGAATCTTTGATTCAGTCCTCGCAAGATGGTCTAGAGATGGCCACAGTTCACAGGGCTAGTGCATGTGGTGAGTGCGCTCGAAATGAGTGTGAAAGTGCACTTATCAAACATTCAGTGTGCGACAGCCATATTCCATAATGGATAGGCCGCGAGGAGTTGTCTTGCATTTCAAAGAGCAAACCATCGATGACTGCAGTCTGATATCAGCATCTAGACACGGAAACCTAGTTACTGCGTTAAGTTTGAAATTGCATATTCTTTGGGGAACCATTTCGAAAAGGGTTGAGCCATTTTGCGAAAAGCGGAGAAATTTCACATTCAATATCATTTTTAACATTTTTACAATGGAAAGAACCAGAGTAAAAGAGAGTTGATTTGAGTTTCAAATTGAATTGGACACAATGTTTATTCGTTTCAAAGAGAGAAACAGAAACAGAGAAATTTCTTACACATTAGGGTTCATAATGAGTGCAAAATCAATACTGTGTATTTTCGACGTCATTGGTTTAGATGTTCTCGTTTCATGCATCGCGAATTATGTTGTCAAAAAGAAATTTAGAAAGATGAATGTGAAAAGACAAAACGGTTCATAATAAATGCAAGTTACATGTCCCGCTGGGAATGACTGCTTACCCTCCAAAAATGACAAAGGCTCTACTAGTGCTGAATCTTTTGACCGATATGAGGGGTGGAAACATTTGCAAACCCATGACCTTTCTTCATACCTAGCATCGCAAAAAACTGTGGATGACAACTGTAGAGAGTTGCACACTAAGTGTGTGCACTTTGTCACACAAATTGATCCCACTAACCCTTGTGCACTATGCCTCGCGTTCGGGGGTCTTAGCAACGGTAGGAGGTCCTCCTGGAACTTTTAACGACAATCAAGTTAGCGAGGCAAGAGCGTATCCATTGTTCTGCCAGCAGTTATAGACGACTGTCATACTCTATGCAAAACTTATCCCTGTCAGCCACTCGATCTCATCGCACTTGAGGCTCACTTAATGCCCCTAAGCGAGGGAGACCTAAGTGTTGGAATACTAACTTATAGAGACTGTTATGGGTTTGGTGAGTAACAACATTAAATACAAACGTATCACGAATATGACAGTTGAAGACTAGTGTTGTAATATGTCAAATCATGTGTTTTTCTCTTGCAACAAAGGAAACAAAAACATGTATGAATAAAAAACAGTACTAAGAAGACATAGGACTGATTACTCGAATATAGAAGAGCTAGGGGGTAGTATGAGAGAGAAACAGAGAGGGAGATAGAGAGAGAGAGAGAGAGAGAGAGAGAGAGGGAGAGA
>SZWC01016799.1:30020-41195 GCA_023375785.1 Penium margaritaceum
AGAGAGAGAGAGAGAGAGAGAGAGAGAGAGAGAGAGAGAGAGAGAGAGATAAATAGAGGAACTAAGAGAGATAAAGAGAGGGAGAAGGAGGGAAAGAGAGGAGTAGTGCAACAGAGACGGATATATAGTTTAAGCGGGAAAGTGAGTAAAAAGGATAGAGATAGTATAAGATGGCACGATTTGTGTGCACTCCTTGTAGAGTGTATGGTGTTAGTGCATGGTGTTGGGACACACTTTTGGAAGTATAGGATGTCAGTGTTTGATTTCCCCACCATTGGAAATATATGTTTTGCATGAAAGTGTGTGAATATGGCTTTGGTGTTCATTAGAGGGACGATGGTGAAGAGCTGACAGCTAAGCCATGACTGGAGAGAGTTTGACACACAACGGTAAGATGCAACTTCTATGATAGTGTTCAGTTCAATGTACTTGCCTTTTCCACACACAAAACGTAGTGATTGTAATTCACACCTTGAACATCTTGTCCCATTCACTTTGTCTTGCAGTGTGAAAAGCCTGAGGAAGAAGGCCGGCAAACTCAGATTATACTCACATAGCCAAAAGGAAACCTCACTGCCAAACGGTTGTACTAACAAGATTCAAGGAGTACTCACGATCCATGATGCTCCAGCGTTCCTCTGAACAAGACAGTCATTGTGTAGTCACCAGACTGTTATTCAGTGTTAAGGAAAGAGAATCCCTACCACACACTGACACTTGCCATGTTCTTTTGAGTCAATTGCCAAATTTCCATTTAAAGTGGATTAAGGTTGTCACTGGCTCCTCAGCTTGAAACTTGTATGTACAATCTTGGTTGTCCCTTGCTTAAAACACTGTTTTCTTTGCAGTAGAGAAGCCCAAGGCGGAGGCATACTATCACATTGTAATCTATATGATTTCATGTCTACGAATTGATCAACGCCTTTCTTGCTCCAACAGAGTTGGAGTGAAGGAGGAAGTAGGGGGCTTGAGTTTTGTGATGCTCACAAAGGCAACTTGAGTGTTTATGACATTGGAGATACTGAGGTGGCTCGTGTTAAGACCGAACATGTTATTGAGATGCTTAGGCTGGGGTCACAGGCCATCACTGATGGGCTTGAAATTCTGACGGCGAAAACCAGCTGATGGCCGGTTGATGAGACATGTTTCTGCATGAAGGTTCATATCTCACAGTGCCCTTGTAGTTGGCTCTAAAAATGTCACGTTACCCGTTAACCCATTTTTAAATTGAAATTTGAACTAGTGGTGGGAAAGACGTGATATGTTTACCCATCAGTGATGGCTGATGTCGTGACCTTGATGGCTAGTCAATCATTGTTGATTATCCGTCTGGTTACAATTTGTCGTTTGCATGCTTTTTTTTAAGCCCCATCTGATTGCCTATGACCCCAGCCTTGTATTTCTGACATCCCCCTATACACCTAGTAACAGAGGAAGGGGAAGCATCTCCGCATTGTTCAGGTGCTGTCTTGAGAGGAAGTGGTGTTCAGTGGAAGTGGGGATTTGGATCGCGGTGGAGATGCTTCTGGTAGTGGCGACAAAGCAGGAGGAGGAGGCAGTTTGCTTGATAGGATTTCTTGTGGTATGTGCCCACGTCTGCGCCAGAGTGTTTGTGTGGGAGGTTCTCCTCGCGCACATTGTTCCTCAATGTCTGCCACAATGATTGGGATGTTCAGACCTTGGAAGGTGATGATGTCATAGAACGTGAGGTGTGTTGTAGTGAAAAGGAGAGCTCAAGCCTGAAGAAGGGCGTGTTCATTATCTGGCCGAAGGGATGGGTTTCGTCAAACTCTCCAATCCACAGCTAAGCTGAAAAGTGATTCAAGTCAAACGTCTTGGTACAAGGCCATGTCAAGTGGTGCGTCGTAAGGCTTGCTCCTACTAAATGAAGTTTTTTATCTTTTTCATCGATGAATTCCTTTAAGGGAATCTGGGAGATTAACTTCTGCACATTTTGGATCCATGACTGGCTCACAAAGGAACTAGTAGCATCGCCCATGAATAAGCATCCTTGTAGGAAAATGAGGAAGATGCTTGGTAGAGGCCTGTTAAAATGTGTCTACCGTAAATGGTGTTGTCGCTCATGTGTGTGAACCTAATGATGATGATGATGATAGTTGAGGAGGAGAAGGAGGATGAAGTTTGAGCATGAGGCAGACCCTCTTTGTAAAGATATGGAGAGACAGGGTTGCACACTGACAAACAATCTGCTACATGGGTGTAAGTTGCTAGTTGCAGATGTTGGTGGTGTATTGAGAAGAGGAGGGGATAGCTGATAATGACATTTCAGCACAGGGGCAAACCATGTGCACCCTGGACAGCTGATTATTAAAGTGGGTGCAGGGACGGACCGCGTGCACCTAGGACAGATGATTGCTAAAGTGGACACATGGGCACACCGCATGCGCATTGATTGAGTAGAAGTGTGGCAAGGGCAGATACGCCATGAGACATTTGCTGCCGGCATTTCTATCCAATGTCCTCACTCCTAAGGAAGTTTGACCGCGTTCCCGGTCGGACTTCCTTCACGCGACATAATGAGATCCTTGTAGCAACAAAAGTATGAAAAAAACGGAAGTTCCATTCTATTTTGCGATCTCACAATCTTTTGCGCGATAACAAATGGGTGGTATAGCACAACTAGGAATCCCCGGGTTCTGATTGTTGAAGGTTCGTGTGTTTGTGGTCTTACCATTTCTTCATGTTTAGTCTTGTCTGCATTCATACAAGCATGTTGTACTTGTTCCCTAAAGTGACATCTATGTCCATTTCTCTACCACCATTGTGTGATGCCTGATAGGTTATATTGGCTTAATTGGAGCCCATGCAAAGAAACATGACTTAAGGCTTAAGTTCCCAGTGTTAGGTGCATTTTGCTTCCCAGCTGTATTGTTCTGTGGTCGGAAAGGCGCGGATAGGAGAAAGGCTGTGAAGCCATTCAAACAAAGCATTATCGTGCTTAAAGCATGACATAGACAGACATTGCACAACCACCGTTCTTCGCCTATTATGATCTCTGTATCGTTTGTTAGATCACTCATGTCACTTACAATATTCACCTATATGTGTCCTATCATTCTATGACATTTGTCGGAGGTCAAGAGCAGTAGTAATGATGTTGCACTCAGTATTACCATTCGTTGGTGTACGAACAAGTCATGTTTCACATAACGTTGACATACATGTTAGACGCCTGTCTCATCCGTCCTTAGATCAGAGGTAGAAAGCTGTTGTGTACAGTTTTTGGTAGAACAGGGGTCTAGGCCCAAATTGTACTCCTTGCTCCATAACTGCAGCGTGCTTTGCGCTCAGCAGATTGCTGTCATGATGCAACTTCTCACATTACTTGCCTAAGCGAATCTTGGTTCGAGCCTCACTGCAAGACCAAAATGTAGAACAGTAACGTAGACATCCTCAAAAGTGTGAGGATAGAATGTTGTGACCATAGTTTGCCTCTCAAGGTTGTTGTGATACATTTGAGGCTTCAAGTACCAAACCAGGATGCTGAAATGTATGTCGCTTCCCGTCTGATGATGTCGACATCGTCAGGCGATGTGCATACCGGTTCAATTAACGTACCCCCAGTAACGATATCCCGCTTCGTACATCAATTTCCACCTTCAATCTCACCGCACCATCGTAAATCAATTGATGTTTCCGTGTGTTGTGCTGTCATTACATACATGTCTTTGTTACAGGCTTAGTCCGTGTGTTACGACGGGTGAACTCGTGCTCCAGTCAATTTTTGCTAGAGGAAGTAATGCATTTCTTTGCCTTCATACTGACGAAGTGACAGAGTCTATTGTTAGTTCATACTACAGTTGCAGATGTCATCTTCGCGTGAAAATTTCATGAAGTTTTTCAACTTTTCACAAGATCGGATCTTTAGTTTACTTCGGCTATACTGATGTCCGCCCATTCATTTGTTTTTTCTGGCCATGTTTTTAAAGATCCTTTGACAGCTGGCAACATCTCGGCGTTTCCAACCATATTGGCCACAAAGTATCGCTTGATATCAGATTTGGCCATAACAGACTCTGCATCGTAACCTCCCCCATTATTTTGACCATAATCAAGTGCGCACCGACTCCTCCTTTCAAATTTGGCCATGAAGGCGGTCGACAAAAAAAAGATGGCACGAGCAAGCGATGTTGACAAAAAAACCCCTTTAAACACTTAGTGATCTCCTAAAGCCATTCTCAATATTGAAAGGCACAAAGATGTACATGAAAGGGAAAAGATAAACCTTTGAGCATGGTGCAAGAGATGAAGAGATAGAATCACAATATCAAAAGAGATTGAAGCTTTAGCAAGAATGTAAAGGTCTTCAAAGCATCTTGAATACTAAAGTAGGTGATGGAATTCAAAATTCTATGACTTGAATTTCATTGGGTCATAAAATGAGGAAACATAATCTTCCTCATAATCTACTTCATAAAAATTTTAAATCGATGAGTAAATGTTGCCTATACATCAATCAATACAATTCCCCAAGATTAACTTCTCTCTATGTTATGCCCTTTTTAGTTGAGATTTAGAAAACCATACATGTATGTATTTTGTGAGATATCATAATTTGTCTTAAGTAGATGTATTATACGAGTAAGATAAATCAGAACAATTATAATCGTTTAAAGAAAAACATGTTTTCATCATTAATGTGAAATTTTACATGAATTCATTCTTCTCAATTTTCTGACCAAATGAAGGGCAAGTAATGAAATTCAGATTTCCATCACCTATTCTAGGTTTGGAGATGCTTTGAGTACGATGAGAACTCTTACTAAGGTTTCATTTTCTGTTGATATTGTGATTCTATTTCTTCATCTCTTGGAGCATGCTTGAAGGTTCGTCGGTTACCTTTCATGTACATCTTTGTGCCTTTTGGTATTGTGAATGGCTTCAGGAGATCAGAGAGTGGTTAAGGGTTTTCTTTTGTCAGTATTACTCACTCCCACGAAATGTTTTCCGTCGGCTACCTTTATGGCCACATTGGAAAGGAGGAGCCGGCGCGCGCTTGATTATGGCTAAAACATTCAGGGATGCTGCAAAGCGCAGCCTGTTATGGCCATATCTGAAATCGAACGACACTTTATGTCCAGTATAGACAACGACACCGAGCCGCGGCCAGTTTCCAAAGGATCTTCAAAGACATGGCCAAACGAGAAAAATGACCGCCTTGCCCGCCGTCTAACTTTACCAGAGTCTGCGGTACTACGCATGAGTAGAAACATCTACAACAAGGTCTCTGCCCTTTGGTGCGGAGACCCTGTGGCAGATAATTAACATTTATGATATGAGACAAGAAGTTAAGCCACATGCGGTCAGTGCTAGATTTTCTTAGTTGGATGCTTTCTCTTCCCAAATTTGTACCTAGTGCTCCGTTTTGTCAGAAGCTGGTTTCGTTAGTTACCTGTTTCGTTGGATACATGTCTCATCAAAAACCTGTTTCGTTGGATACCTGTTTTGTCGGAAACCTGTTTTGTTCGATACCTGTTCTGTTGGATACCTGCTTTGCTACATTCCTGTTTCTTTGGATACCTGTTTTGATGGACACCTGTGGTGTTAGATACTTCTTTTATTGGATAAATGTTTCTTTAGAATCCTGTTTTGTAAAACACCGATGTCGTTAGATGCCTGTTTTGCTAGACACTTGTTTTGTTAGCCACCCGTTTGTTTTGATAAAACAAACGGGTGGCTGTTTTGATAAATCCTGTTTTGATAAATCCCGATTTTGCGAGACCTATTTTGTCAAACACCTGTTTTGTGAAACACGTACATCGTTATGTACCAGTTTTGTTAGACACCTGTTTTGTTGAAGACCTGTTTTGTGTGGACTTTGTTTGTCTGACACCTGTTTTTTCAAAGACTTGCATTGTTACCTACTTGTTGTATTGGACACCAGGACCCCCAGAGTAATGGAGGAAGCACCGAAGGGAATTTCATCAAGGATAAGGAACTGTGATGTAACGCGGGAGCAGGGCTATGTGTCAGAATTTACGACACAATTTCTAGATAGGTAGTGTGAGAGAACATAACACTACAGCGGGGACAATGACACAAGTACTGCCAGGCATCCCGAGATCGCGTATCCCCCCCCCCCACCCTCGCTCAAGAAATCCGTTCTCACGTCAGAATTTGTGTGGCGTAAAATGCGACATGTATAGGGATTTGTAGTCTACCACCACGCGTGATAATCTAGATGGAGCACTCACCCTGCGTGAGTTATGGTTAATCGTGCTACTTTAATACACTATAGAATGTGTGTATACGGTACATGCAATACTTCAGGTTCCTAGTCATTTCCATGCATGAATACACTTTGAAATACACCTTTGAACTAGTGGAAGAATGTTTTACATTGACATAATATTTGAATTCTACCGTGGTTTCTTTTGTTTGTGAAGTCTGTTCAATCATGTGTATTCAGATATGTTAGATAACCTACTTATGTACTGAGATGATGTAGTGGGTACATTGGTCTCTTGCCATATATGTCGCAAACGTATAGCGACATCGCGAGGTATTTCATACCTCGAAACAACCTACTTGTGATTTAGCTCGAAGTTCGGAAGGGGCCGCTCGAGTCATTTGCTCAACCCTGACGAAGTCCGTGGTGCCTCGCCCCCCCAAAGTACCTCGAGTGTATCTGGGGAGTGTATCGTGTGGTGTATCGTAGAATTGCGAAGTGTTGAAACTTATGTATTGCAATGTTCCATCGCGCAAGCCCCCCCCCCCAAACACGTGAAGTGTATTGGGGGGGTGTATCATATAGTGTATTGTAGATCCTTATCGATGTCGAACATGTGTACATTTCTTTGGTCATCACTTATGGTACACAAGTTGACATATTTGTTACTCCTCAGATACACACTGCGATACACCACCCCAATACACTTTCGACTTTGGGAGGGGGGGTGAGGGCTATCCACCCCCTCCCTCCATATCGAAAGTATATTGGGGTGGTGTATCGGACAGTGTCGCGGATAGACATGTAATATTACAACTTGTGTATTGTCGATCGCTTCCGAGCTTGAAAGGCCCCCGAGCTGTAGTTGTGCCCCCCCCCTTAGGACCTCGAGTGTATCTGGGGTGTGTATCGTGAGGTGTATTGTGGAAATGCGAAGTGTTGAAACCTATGTATTCCATACAATGTTCCATCGCGAAAGCCACCCCCTCCCCCAAAAACACGTGAAGTGTATTGGGGGGGTGTATCGTAAAGTGTATCGTACATGTCTATCGTCGACGAACTTGTGTACATTTATTTGGTCATCACCTGTAATACACAAGTTGAAAAAGTCGATACCCCCCAGATACAGTCTCCGATACACCGCCCCAATACACTTTCGACTTTGGGGGGGGGGGGGTGAGGGCTATCCACGCCCCCCCTCCATGTCGAAAGTGTATTGGGGTGGTGTATCGGAGAGTGTCGCGGATAGACATGCAAAAATACAACTTGTGTATTGTCGATCGCTTCCGAGCTTAAAAGGACCCCGAGCTGCGATTGTGCCCCCCCCCCTCCCCAAAGGACCTCGAGTGTATCTGGGGAGTGTATCGTGTGGTGTATCGTGGAAATGCAAAGTGTTGAAACGTATGTATTCCAATGTTCCATCTCGCAAGCCACTCCCCCCCCAAAAAACACGTGAATTGCATTCGGGGGTGTATCGTAAAGTGTATCGTATATGTCTATCGACGACAAACTTGTGTACAATTATTTGCTCATCACTTGTTATACACAAGTTGAAAAATTCAATACCCCTCAGATACAGTCTCCGATACACCACCCCAATACACTTTCGACTTTGGGGGGGGGGGAGGGGCCGTCCATACCCCCCCTTGATATCGAAAGTTTATTGGGGCGGTGTAGCGGAGAGTGTCGCGGGTAGATATTGAAAAATACAACTTGTGTATTCGTGAACGCTGCCTTCCTTGGTAAATGAAAGGGAACCTTCCGGGTCCCGCAATCGCAGGGCCCGGCAGGTGCCTAGGATTTTTTCCTTGTAGTTTCTTCGTGAGACTGCTCACGTCTGACATCGGCAACGCCGATGTTAGACGCAAGCGACCTCGCCATCAAAGTCGGCGAGGTCTTTCTTCGTGGGCGAAAGCGCCCTGTACACTCGTGGTCGAGTGTATTATGTGGACCCAAATAGTCAAATTAGGTATGCTGTGCCAACGGACAAGAAAGGCCCTAATAATACATGCCAGGAAAGGACGACCCAAATAGGTATGGCAACATAAACCAAGCATAACACTGATATTGGAGCAGCTGAAAATGGGTCAGATTGAAATAATAGTGCTTTTTTTACCTGTGCGTTGTTCACAATGCAAAAGTATTGTTATTCTAATCTTTTTTCAATGATATCAGAACTTAACGGAAGTTCGATGAAACTTCCAATGTAATGAACATTGAAATATCTGTGTATTTAGGATGAACACGAAACTTCCATGAACCATTCCTATTAATGGCAGTAAATTTCCTGGAAAAATCCTCCACATATGTTCTGATTTTGTATACTAGTTTATCAGTGTGTACTTTTGGGGTGATTGACCATGAATGCCCTGCGTCCCAAGGGTGTGTCAAGAGCTGTGAGCGCAGCCACGCACCCGGTGATCGCGTACCCCCCCACTCAAGAACTTTGTTCTCACAAACAGCACGTCAGAATTTTGTGGTGTGAAATACGGCACAAAAATGTAGTTGTAGTCTACTGTCAGGCGTGATAAACTGGGTGGAACACTCACCGTGTGTTCCGAAAGTGTATCGGGAGCTGTGAGCGCAGCCATGCACCCGGAGATCGCATACCCCGTTCCCACAATAATTTCGTTCTCACAAAGGGCATGTCAGAATTACATGGCGTTAAATGCGACATGTACAAGTAGTTGTGTTCTACCGTCAAGCGTGATAATCTGGATGGAGCACTCACTGTGCGTCCCAAGAGTACGTCGAGAGCTGTGAACACAGGTATGCAGCCGGTAATCGCTTAACCCCCTCCCTCGCTCAAGAATTCCGTTCTCACAAATGTCAACGCGGTGCGTACAAGTAGTTTTAGTCTACTACCCAGCATGATAATCTAGATGCAACACTCACCGTGCGTCCCGAGAGTGCGTGGGGAGCTGTGAGTATGGCCACGCACCGGTGATCGCGTACACCCCCCACTCAAGAATTTTATTCTCACAAATGGCATGTTAGAATTGCATGGCATAAAATGAGATGCCTACGTGTAGTTGTAGTCTACGGCCAAGCATGATAATCTGGATAGAACACTCATCGTGCGTCCCGAGAGTGCGTCAGGAGCTGTGAGCACAGCCACGCACGTTGAGATTATGTACTCCCCCCGCTCAGGAATTCAGTTCTCACAAATGGCATGTCACAATAACGTGACATAAAAGAAAGAACCATAAAGTTGTCCACTTCTACCTCTAGGTATGATAATCTAGATAGAACACTCACCGTGCGTTCCGAGAGTGCGTTGGGAGCTGTGAGCGCAACCATGCACCCTGAGATTGCGTAACCCCCCCCCCCCCCGCTCAAGAATTCTGTTCTCACACATGGCACGTCAGAATTGTGTGGCATAAAATGTGGCATGTATAAGTATTTTTTGTCTACCACCAGGCATAATAATCTGGATGGAACACTTACCGTCCGTCTCGAGATTGCATCTGGAGCTGTGAGAGCGTAGCCATGCACCCGGAGATCGGATACCCTCCTTGCTCAAGAATTTTGTTCTCGCAAATGGCACATAGGAATTGCGTGGCGTAAAACGTGGCATGTATAGGTAGTCGTATTCTACCTCCAGGTATGATAATCTAGATGGAACACTCACCGTCCGTCCGGAGAGTGTGTCGGGAGCTCTGAGCGCAGCCACGCATCCAAAGACCGCGTACCCCCCTCCTGCTCAAGAATTCCGATCTCACACATGGCATGTGAGAATTTCTTGGCATAGGAAGCAGCACATATAAGTAGTTGTAGCCTACTTCAGGGCATGATAACCTGGATGGAACACTCACCGCGCGTCCCGAGAGTGCGTCAGGAGCTGAGAGCGCAGCCACGTACCCGGAGATCGCGTACCCCCCCTGGCTCAAGAATTCCGTTCTCACAAATAGCATGTCAAAATTACATGGCGTAAAATACAGTGTGTACAGATAGTCATGGTCTATTTCCATGGGTGATAATCTTGATGGAACACTCACCGTGCGTCCGGAGAGTGCGTCGGGAGCTTTGAGTGCAGCAACGCACCCATAGATATCGTAACCTCCTATCAAGAATTCCGTTCTCACAAATGGAACGTTAGAATTGTGTGGCTTGAAATGCGGCGCGTACAAGTAGTTTTAGTCTACCGTCAGGCATGATAACCTGGATGGAACACTCACCATGCATCCCCAAGAGTACGTCAGGAGCCGTGAGCGCGCAGCCACGCACCCGGAGATCGTGTACCTCCTCCCGTTGAAGAATTCCATTCTCAAGAATGGCACGTTAGAATTGTGTGGCATGAAATACGACACGCACAGGTAGTTTTAGTGTACCGCCAGGTGTGATAATCTAGATGGAACACTCACCGTGCATCCCGCGAGTGCGTCGTGAGCTATGAGAGCGTAGCCACACACCTAGTGATCGTGTACCCCTCCCCATTCAAGTATACCATTCTCACAAATGACACGTCAGAATTATGTGGCATAAAATGCGACACGTACAAGTAGTCTTGGTCTACTGCCAAGCGTGATTATCTGGATGGAACACTCATCGTGCGTCCCAAGAGTGCGCTAGGAGCTGATAGTGCAGTAACGCACCGGGAGATCGCGTACCCCCCTCCCGCTAAAAAATTTTGTTCTCACAAATGGCATGTCATAATTGCATGGCGTAAAATGTAGCGTGTACAACTATCGTTAGTCTACTGCCAGGCATGATAATCTGGATGGAACACTCATCGTGCATCTCGAGAGTGCATCGGGAGTTATGAGTACGTAACCACGCACCCGGAGATCGCATACCCTCCTCGCTCAAGAATTTCGTTCTCACAAATCGCACGTCAGAATTGTGTGGCGTAAAATGTGGCACCTATAAGTATTTTCATTCTACCTTTGGGCTTGATAATCTACATGGAACACTCACCATATGTCTTGAGAGTGTGTTAGAAGCTCTAAGCGCAACCACTATCTTGGAGATCGCGTACCCCCTCC
>SZWC01016799.1:41283-52801 GCA_023375785.1 Penium margaritaceum
CCTCCCCCCCCCCCCCCCCCCCCCCCCCCGCTCAAGAATTCTGTTCTCACAAATGGTACGTGAGAATTGCTTGGCGTAAAATGCGGCACGTATAAGTAGTCTTAGCCTACTACAAGGCATGATAATATGGATGGAATCCTCATTGTGCATCCCAAGAGTGCGTTGGGAGCTGTGAGAGTAGCCATGCACCTAGACATTGAAACCCCCCCTCCCGTTCAAGAATTCCGTTCTCACAAATTGCATGTCAAAATTACATGGCGTAAAATGCACCGCATACAGGTAGTCATAGTCTATTACCAGGGGTAATAATCTTGATGGAACACTCACCACGTGTCCCGAGAGTGCGTCGGGAGCTTTGAGTGCAGCAACGCACCCAGAGATATCATACCCCCCTCTCAAGAATTCCGTTCTCACAAAGAATTGTGTGGCTTGAAATGCAGTATGGACAAGTTATCATAGTTTACTTTCAGACGTAATAATCTGGATGGAACACTCACCATGCATCCCGAGAGTGTTTCGGGATCTGTGAGAGCGCAGCCACGCATCCGGAGATCGTGTACCTCCTGCCGCTCCAGCATTCCGTTCTCATGAATGGCACGTTAGAATTGTGTGGCATAAAATGCGATGCGTACAAGTAGTTGTAGTCTACCACCAGGCATGATAATCTAGATAGAAAACTCACCATGCATCCCGAGAGTGTGTTTTGAGCTATGAGAGCGCAGCCACATACCCGAAGGTCACGTATCTCATGTTCCAGAATTTTGTTCTCACAAATGGCATGTGAGAGTTGCGTGGCGTAAAATGCAACATGTACAGGTAGTCCTAGTCTACTGCCCGGCTTGGTAATCTGGATGGAACACTCACCATGCATCCCTAGAGTGCTTCAGGAGCTGTGAGCGCAGCAACGCAGTGGGAGATCGCGTACCCCCCTCCCGCTCAAGAATTTCGTTCTCACAAATGACACGTCAGCATTGCATGGCGTAAAATGCGGCACATACAAGTAGTCGTATTGTACTACCATGCATGATGATCTGGATGGAACACTTAACATGCGTTCAGAGATTGGGTCAGGAGCTGTGAGAGCGCAACCATACACACGAAGATCGCGTACCTCCCCTCCCCTGCTCAAAAATTGTGATCTCATTGATGGCATCTCAGGATTACGGGTCAGAAAATGCGACACGTACAGGTAGCCGTAGTCTATCGCCATGCATGATTATCTCGATGGAACACTCAGTGTACGTCTCGAGAGTGTGTTGAGAGCTATGAGAGTGTAGCCACTTACCCGAAGATCGCGTATCCCCCTCCCGCTCAAGAATTTTGTTCTCACAAATGGTATCTCAAAATTGCTTGACGAAGTATGCGGCACGTACAAGTAGTCGTAGTCTAATGCCAAGCGTGATAATCTTGATGGAACACTCATTATAGGTCCAGAGAGTGTGTCGCAAGCTGTGAGAGCACAACCACGTACTCGGAGATCGCGTACCGCTCCCTTGCTCAAGAATTATGTTTTCAGAAATGGCATCTCAGAATTGCGTGGTGTAAAATGCGGCGCATATAGGTAGTTGTAGTCTACCGCCAGATGTGATAATCTAAATAGAACACTCACCATTCTCTTAATTCATGGATTTAGGTATTGTGCTTAAGGATTGGGTTTCTTCATTTCAGTTTTTCCAAAGGAAGTCAAATTCATGCTAAATTTTTATCATCTAAGAAGACATGAATGAGGCAGTCATGAAAAACTGAAACACAGAACGGCGCAATGTTTGGATGGGGAGTATGAGAGAACACCTTTGTTATTACAAAGATGGTGTATCTCTTTCATCACATAATACCGGGATTGTCAACATCCGACACATTATCGGTATCTGTGTTGTGTTGAGGTTGCCCAAAACATCTGACTACTGAATAACAAAGATGTAGACATGGTCGAGAGATGCACCAACACTTAGTGAATCTTTGTTGCATTTCTCGTGTCACGAGAAGTTGGAATGCTCTTCGTCACCGCGGATGACACAACGCATCTACGCATTCGTTTGAACCACTTAGCGGGTATGTATTTTTTCACCATGTCAGAAACTGGCTACTCTCTTCGTAAGGCGCGCATCTGCGCATTTTGGCCGAACCAAGGAGCGGGTATGTGTTTCGTAACCACATCCGAAACATACTACTCTCTTTGTAATCAGCACATTTCCGCATTTTGGGTGTACTAACGAGCGGGTATCTGTTTCATCACCATGCACAAAACAGGGTACTCCCTTTGTCATGCGTGCATTTCCGTTTTTCAGTCGTACCAAGGAGCGGGTGCGTGTTTTGTCAACATGTACGAAACAGGCCACTCTCTTTGTCATATGCGCATTTCCGCCTTTCGGTTTGTAACAAAAAGAATCAACAATCTCAATAAGGATTTCAAAACCCGTACATCCGTTTTGGCTACACCAAAGGGGGAACCGGTCGCGGCTTGTATCCATGGACGAGTATAGCACACATTGTTGTACCTCTAGGGTTTGCATTCGCATGCCTAGACAATCACTAGGTCATTGTCGCTAGGGGGTACCTCCGCAAGCACGATCTTTGACTAGGTGAACTCGCTGGTGGTAGTGCAACCTACGTGGTCTTTGTGTTGCCTCTTTGATTTCACATTCATTTCACCGTAACTGCAGCGTGCACTCTCTCCAGTGTGACCTCCTGCGTGCGGACGCACGCCACCAAGTGCCCCGACGTCGTTGTCACAATGTCTCAACAGACTCATGGTCCCAGCTTCTAGCATCCAAGAACACTACGTTGCTCGCCCTCAGGGGTGGGTGGGTGAGAGGTTAAGCTGATGGGTGTGTGAGACGACAGGAGGTTGTTTTTCCAGAAGCATTTTAGGTTCTACGGGTTTGTTGTGGTTGAATGCAGTTGAGTGGGCGGCTTGGGTGGAAACATAGCTACATTTTCTACTAATTAGTAACGTATGTACACTTGTTATATGGTGTCACACTCCATGGTGCGTGGGCGGATGAATGGCCCAGCTCCCTCCAACGCCCGTGCGCTTGACTCTACTGATGTCGATAGCTGAGTGCTACTGGAGCCGGCACGGTCTCCTGTTGCCGGAGCACTTACTGCTACCAGGACACTTGTTGCTAGTGGCGCTCCTGATGGTACCATGGTATGTGCACATCCCCATGCAATCTTCTCTTGTAATTTCTATTGCTATTACTTCGGTTGTTGCATTGCCTCACGCAACGCTTGTGAGCTAGATACAACTAGTCTCACTCCCCCTGCAGCTTCAACTCCCCCTACCGCTTCTGCTCCCCCTGGCGCTTCTGCTCCACCTGCTTCTTTTGTTCTCCCTACAGCTTGCGCTCCCCCTACTACTTCCCCTCCCCCTATTCCTTCTGCTCCCCCTGCCGCTTTTTCTCCCCTTACTGCTTTTGCTCCCCCTGCCACCTCCGCTTCTCCTGCCACTTCCGCTCCCCGTGTCACTTGCGCCTCCCTACCGCATTTGCTCCCCCTGCTGCATCCGCTCCCCCTGTCGCTTCCGCTCCCCCTACCGCTTCTGCTCCCCCTGGCGCTTCTGCTCCACCTGCTTCTGTTGTTCTCCCTACAGCTTGCGCTCCCCCTACTACTTCCCCTCCCCCTATTCCTTCTGCTCCCCCTGGCGCTTCTGCTCCACCTGCTTCTGTTGTTCTCCCTACAGCTTGCGCTCCCCCTACTACTTCCCCTCCCCCTATTCCTTCTGCTCCCCCTGCCGCTTTTTCTCCCCTTACTGCTTTTGCTCCCCCTGCCACCTCCGCTTCTCCTGCCACTTCCGCTCCCCGTGTCACTTGCGCCTCCCTACCGCATTTGCTCCCCCTGCTGCATCCGCTCCCCCTGTCGATTCCGCTCCCCCTACCGCTTCCGCTCCCCCTGCCGCTGCCGCTCCACCTACCGCTTTTGTTTCGCCTGCCTCTTTTGCTCCCCCTACGCCTCTTGATCCATCTGTTGTTCCTTGTGTTCCAAATAATTCCGCTCTTTTATGTGGAGTCTTTCGTGCACTTGTACCTTACACCCGTGTTCCTCCTTGTCGTGGTAATGTCGTCCCTCTGTGGCTGCATCGAGGAGCTCGCATCTCTAATGCGCGTGGGTTTGCTCAGGCAGGGTGGCATATGTAGCTGTTGCTGCCACCCTTGCCGCTCATGCCGCTCATGCTACTCTAACTTCAGGGGCTTCTGCTCCCACCTTTACTATCCTCACTTCTCCAGCCCCATGCGCTCATGCTGCTCCCACTGCTCCTTTCTTCGCTGCTACAAATCTTTCATGTGTTATTGATTGTGCTCTCAATCCTATCGCTGCTCTTGGTGCTGCTGCTCCACCTGCTCCTACTGCCGTTGCTCTTGTTGCTCTTACTACTCCTGGTGTTGCTCTTCAACTGCTCATGTTGCTGCCGCTCCTCCTACTGCCACTCCTCTCTTGCTGCTCTTCCTGTTGCTCCTGTTGCTGCTTCTCCTAGGTGAATCAAGAGGAAGTGTAAAAAGAAGAGGGGATTTGTGTCTGGAGAGTACAACCTCTTCCATGTCGGACATGATCTCTCCATTTCTCGCAGCATGTGGTTTAAGACCGTGACTGGAGATGACACTACTCCTCATCATAGGACGCCTTTTGTGTGCATGGGGACTTGAAGTTCATAACTACCGGACATATACTTGTTCTTTGTTCCGAAAGAAGTAATGTTTTTGAGCATGTGAAAGTTTCTTTCATCGATCTCATTGTTTTACGAAACTGTCACGCGCCGTTGGTTTGTGAGTCAAACCGAGTTCAGTTGTATCTTCCAACATGAATCATGTAAGGTATCATCATGTTGCCCCTCCATTATGTCTTGTTTCCATCATAAGATGCTCTTTGTGCGCACAAAGCCCGGCTTTAAAAATTTTACATTGAATTGTCCTCAACCGCTAACTTTCAACCGACATGATCTGTGGGTGAAGGTCAAGAGCTGCTCGCAACTGTGAGATCACCTGAATCTGCCGTTACAATCTCCTCCGCACATCCGGACAAACTCTACATCGCTGCTCAAGGGTTGACCCTCACAAACATGCAGATGGCGACATCGAAACCTATGGTCATCATAGGTGTACATCAAGGTTATTTGCTCATGTCTCGAGACACCGGCGCCATCTCACGCCGTTTTTGTCCCATCATCACGGCAAAAGGGTCGAAGGCGCGCATGCTATCACACACTCGCGGTCTTCCTGACTGCTGCGCTGCGTAGATACTCCCCGACTTTAAGGCCAATCGCAGCCAGGAGACGAGCCTGGTCGTGTGGTTCGCCGTTACTTTCCTACCACCATCGAATCACCATCATGACAGTGGTGGTTTCGAACGATGTGTAATGGTTCTGAGGAGGAGAATCGGATGCGCACTGCGGTCAGCACGCAACTTGTGGCCAGCGGGAAGGAACTTCGGAGAATATCTCAGCACCGCACCACTAACGCCACATGTAGACGACGCGGATCCTACCTTCCTCCTCACAGCCACTAAAACTTAGCGCGACACTACAGTGCAATCATGACCCCGCTACGAGGGGGCCACGAATCCGCATCAAGACCTTGAAGCGCGCCGCCGCGACGGCGATGGCGACGCAGCATCGGTCATGCGCTCGACCCCACCGAAGGCACGACCCGATGGACGCTCACCACCACCATGCTCCGCTCCTCCATGGTACTTGACCGACCGTGATTGGCAGTCATCCGGCTGTGTCCCCCCTTCGACGGGGGGGGGGGGAGAAGAGGGGTTTCCTCGTGCGTGCTGGTATCTCCTTGTCTGAAGAGCATGACGTCCTCCCCCCCCCCCTCTTCCACGCCCTAGGCAGCCCCAGCGGGGCGGCCTCACTACAGGCTGGGCTATATTGCGCGGCATAGGCAGCGGACCGCACACCCAAAATCCCACTGGCACAGACTTGCAGCAAGTAACTCCCTCCATCCCACACAGCCCACCCTGCCACCTCCCACCTTAAGCACGCGGTACCGTCACCCGCAACGTCGGGACCAACAGCAGCACCGGCGGGAGCAGCAGCTGGGCACGAGACACGCCGTAGTGAGAGAGAACGAGGCAGCAGAGAGGTGGTGGCTTGCTGTGCCACAGCTGCAAGAAGCTGCTGGAGTGCTCGTTGAGGATCAAAAAAGAAATTGGTTCACGCTTGATCCACAGACGCACTGCCAACATGGAATCAACAGCACCCACACTGCCTCCCATTGTCCTCCCTCCGTGTGGGGGATCGACCTATTCTGAGGAAACCGGAGACTGCAGCACCATCAGCACACGCACCTCAAGCCACGATCACGGCATCAGCGGGAGCAGCAAAAGCAGCAGCAGCAAGAACGGCAGCAGCAGTAGCAGCAGTCAAGAGAACAGCAGCAGAAGTGGGGACAGCAGCAGCAGCAGCAGCAGCAGCAGCAGCCGTCGCGAGCGCAGAGCGTCGGACGTGAGGGAAGAGTTGGAGCTGCTGGTGTTGGAGGGGCGGCTGCAGCTGCTGAGAAGCCAACGAGACCTCTGTGCAGAGCGGTGCCAACAGTTCACCGACATGCTCCTGCGCCATGTGGACGGCGGCTGCGCACACGAACCAGAAGACTNAAGAGAACAGCAGCAGAAGTGGGGACAGCAGCAGCAGCAGCAGCAGCAGCAGCAGCAGCCGTCGCGAGCGCAGAGCGTCGGACGTGAGGGAAGAGTTGGA
Source organism: Penium margaritaceum (assembly GCA_023375785.1). Classification (NCBI taxonomy): domain Eukaryota; kingdom Viridiplantae; phylum Streptophyta; class Zygnematophyceae; order Desmidiales; family Peniaceae; genus Penium; species Penium margaritaceum. The sequence goes on from SZWC01016799.1 coordinate 47,978, forward strand.
GCTGCTGGTGTTGGAGGGGCGGCTGCAGCTGCTGAGAAGCCAACGAGACCTCTGTGCAGAGCGGTGCCAACAGTTCACCGACATGCTCCTGCGCCATGTGGACGGCGGCTGCGCACACGAACCAGAAGACTTCTACGCTTCCAGGAGGTGGACCTGGGCGGGAGACTGGCCAGAGGAGGAGTTGCCTTCATCGCCCTCCATCTCTTGCAAATTCAAAAGGAGCAGTCGCCACATTCGGAGGCACCGGCAGCAAGTCTACGACTTGTCTGGCTTCCTTTCCTTGCCCTCGCCTTCGCCCGCAGCACGTGAACAGTCCTCAAAAGAACTCTCACCGGCCTCGTCGGATGTGGTGCCATCTCGCTCAGCGTGCTCACTCCCATCAGAAGCTACCCACAGCAGTGATTCAACATCTACTGTTGCTGTCGCTCCTCCCACATCACCACGCTGTGCTTCTTCTACGTCTAGCCCTGCTTGGAGAAGACGGCGTTACAGTGTGAGGACCAACTCCTTGTAGTGGCGCCAAGTCATAGGCCCAAGCCACTGGTTTTCAGCACAATCTGAAAAGATGTGGCCATGCCACTTGCGGACAATGAAAGATATGATTGTTTTCCTACATAGAATTTCTTTGCACGTAGAACAAGACTCGACCTCCTCCTTTATGCAGCGTTTCATTGTTACATAGATTGGTTGGGATCAGTCCAACTTGAGCACTCCTCTTGCTACAACACTTGAGGAATGCTGGACCAATTTTCTTCGCTGTACAGCCAAAATTGTCCGCAAAACCCCTTCCTCCATGCCTGCCTTGTCAAGCAATTTTTCAATTCACGCCTACCCTTCTTCCTTTCTTGTCTACTTCTCTGAACATCTTACTAGCCAGTCCCCTGCCTCACCTCCCTTTCTTCCAATGTCCTGAGTACATAACGGCAAGTGGCAGACATTCCCCAGTCGCATTGCTCATTCTGTCAATCTTGAGCCCTCACGCACCCCATACATAGCATAATGGGTGCTTGAACTTCTATTCATACACAGCAAAGGCTCTCGCGCTAAACTCTCTCTTGAGATATTGCCGAGCCGCAGTCTAGTTTGCCGTTCCTTACTCCTTAGCAGGGCTGGTAAAACCTTGGCACTTATTGTAGTACGGTAGACTGACACTGTGTTACTCATTACGGCAATATGCAACATTTTCGAAAGGTGAGTATCAATACTGTAGCGCACACGTGGTGGAGACACTATCATTTGCATACAATGGTATGAATTGTACACCGGGGTACACGATCTAGCGAGCACGGCGACAAAACGGAACAAAAGAGAGGTATCGGTCTGCCATGGTGTTTCAGACTATGCGTGTCACCAACACAAATAAGCCCGTGACCGTTACCGCCTCATGTTAAAGGCTCTCTGTAAGTTGGTAACATGGTTTTGAACCATGGTACAATACAGCGGTTTTACCAGAGGGTACCTTCGTAGGCTAGCAATGATACCGCACCGGTACCAATTAAGAAGATACCGTACCATGGTAGCTGTCGTCCCTCACTTGCTTGCGGTGGAGCGGCTCGGACGGCAAGAATTCTTCCAACTACTCTAATACCACTGTTGGAGAATTTGAATACTTTCCACCAGTTGCAGCTTGCTCACAATGGCCAAAAATGCCCTCGGCCAAGGCTCACACTCAAAACAGGGGCCTCGGTCTCTTTCTAGAAATTCCGGACAGAAACTAGTCCTTTTGAGCAATGAAACTCGTAAGACACTCAAACGGCTATCTTAGGAGGCGATTTATAGCTCGTTGGAAAGTTTAAAATGTGTAGAAGGTGCTCACAAAATTTGGACATGAACGGTTATGTATAGAATGAATGGCACTGCTGCAAAGTGAGAGTCTCGATAAACTTAGGATGCACATTCATGTCTCGGTAAAATGCTTGCCTCAAACCCATTAGGAAGATAAACTACCCACAATTAGAAGGGGGCACCACATCAAAAACCTCTCTTCCAGCGGCCGATGGGTAGTGAGAAAAGAAAAACCTTGCCGCGACCAGCCCGCCTGCTATCCGACCGTTCCGACCGGTCCACTCCGTCGCTTCGCCCTTGGTATGTTTTTCCCCTCGGCTCATCCATCGCGTGGTCAAGGAGACTGCCGCCTGGCGGTTCTCTCCCGTCGGCGTGTTTCGCCACACCAACTGCCAACACGCCCACTTGGCGAACACTCGCCATGGTACATGACTTTTACATGCAAAACAAAAACAAAAAATAGAACACCACGTGCCCTAGATGTCGTGCACCATCTTCATCTCTTCATCTTCTTCTCCAATCTTGTTGTGCACAATGACCACCGACGGCATGGTCACCTCCATGTTTCTTGTGTTGACAAGATCGATGTCGATGTCGTCGCCGCCGATGTGCATGCCAAGCCACACGATATCCTTGATGATGGGCTTGTAGGTGATGGGCTCTGCCTTGATGACAAGCGATGCCTCACGCCCACCATCTTTGGTACCATCATTGGTGTGGTCCACTATAGTGGCCGCTCCCAGTACAGCGGCGTGCTTCACGCGCTTTGGTGATGGAGGCGCATGGTCGAGGTAGATTCTCCCCATTCCCGGTTGCCGGTGCTGTCCGTGAATCACCCGGCAAGGGCGCACACATCAAATGATAAGGTTGACGATAGGGATGCCTTTGGCTCCTCCTCAACTACTACATCTTCAATAGCCACCACTGTGGCAAGTGGTTGCTCCACAAGCACATCCGCTTCCGTTGCTTTGCCTACACCAAACTGCTTCGTTGCTTCCCCTTCGCGACTCCCTTCACCTGTTCAAGAGCCAAAATACTTGGGGATGGAGGGGGAGACTTGATGTGAACACCACCCCCACAATCTCCCACTTTATCTACACACTCTCCAACACCATCCGCCGAGGCCGCAACATACTCCTCCGACGGTGCCACACAACCACGCAAGGGATGAAGATCCCCTTCACGAGGTGTCTAAAGCACAACAACTCCCTCCTTCACAACACAACACCCCTCCTCATCAAGCTTTACCGTACATCCCTTCTTCACAAGCTCGCTCACCGACACGAGGCTCTTTACAAAATATGGGACATACAACACATTTGTGAGCTTCACACTGCTCACCTCTCCTCCAACCATCAGATCAATGCACACCGTGCCTTGAGGTGTCGAGCGGCTTCCGAGTCCACGTGCCACTCATTGGTGGGGACAGTGATGCTTGCCACGAGCACAAAGATTTTATCAGAGGCCATTATGGCACGTACGGCCGATGGGGATGAGGATGAGGGGAGGGGGAGGAGAATTTCTTATACTTTGCTTTCCACACAGCACAGTCGCAGACAAAATGCTCGGTAGAACCACAATAAAGACACGCACGGACCCGCGTCGCTGGTGGTGCACCAATGGCTCCCATGTTGCCGTTGACCCTCGAGTGCACGTGCCTCCAGCTCAAAAATACGGCATCCCACTCTTTGTTGTTGCGTGCGTGGCGGCGTATTTCTTCATGGAGGAGCTTTGTCGCCACCTCCTTGAGGTTGAGGATACCTGATTACGACTCCAATGCGACAATGAGTGGCTGGTATGACTCCGGGAGCCCCTCCAACAACATGAGGATGATCTCGTCGCTCCCGACCTTGGCTCCGGCGGCTACAAGCTGCTCCGCCAACTCCTTGGCACGGTTGATGTAGTCCTGCATCCCTTCGCCTGCACCCATGCGAAGCTTGCAGAAACGATCCCGCAACATCATGCAATTCGCCACTGCTCTCGCTTCATACACCCAGCCCAAGGCTTTCCACGCACTACACCCGTGCTTGTGCGGCCGTACATATGACATAAGTGGTGGCGCAACATTCATCACAAGCAACATTAACGCATGCCGGTTGTCCTTAAAAAAACATCTTTGCCTTTTTAGCAGCTGGCCCCTCTTCCCTGGCAAGCCCTTGCATCACCAACAAGGAGGAAGTTGATATCACCACTTGTACCAATGCCGCGCTTGTATCCGGCACTTGCTCCACTCCCGTCACGACTTCCCAAAGCCCGAGCTCCTCAAACATGAGTTGCATACAAAATTTCCAGTTGATGAAGTTCGACGCACCCACACGTTTGTCCACCACGTGGAGCTCCTTGGTTGAAGCGGTGGCTATGACTGCGACAGCGGTAGCTCCCGTCCCTCACTTGCTAGCGCTCAAGCGGCTTGGACGACAAGAATTCTTCCAACTGCTCTTATACCACTGTTGGAGAATTCAAACGCTTTCCACCAGCTGCAGCTTGCTCACAATGGCCAAAAATTTCCTCGGCCAATGCTCAAACTCAAAACTGGGACCTCAGTGATTTTCTGGAAATTCCAGACGGAAACTAGTCTGTTTGAGCAATGAAACTTGTAAGGCACTCAAAAGGCTATCTTGGGAGGTGATTGATGGCTCGTTTGAAAGTTTAGGAGTTGCAGAAGGTGCTCACAAAACTTGGACATGAACGGTTAAGTATAGAATGAATGGTATCGTTGCAAAGTGAGAGTCGCGGTAAACTTAGGATTAACGCTTGGGAAAATCCTTCATTAAAATCAAAAGAGATAAGTGCCCCAGATATCGGGCACACTATGATAAAGGGAAGACACTTGGAAACACACAAGAAAAACAGTAAAACTCGGCCCGGGGCACAGGTCTGACTCCCATGGTGTGTTTGGGCTGATTTGCACCCTTGACGGTACCTTGGTTGTGTTGTACTACCCACCCACAACCCTCACATGGTGGTAGTTACCACTTAAGGCTGACTCTCTCTCACACACACACACAAACACACACACACACACACACACACACACAC
>SZWC01016800.1:16441-29037 GCA_023375785.1 Penium margaritaceum
TTCCCTAACCAAGGTAGCTCCGCAGTACTGCGTAGCGAGTAGCTCCCCTCCGACCTGAAGCTGGCTAGATGCATGTGCAACCCTCTTGTGCATGCTAGCCCACGATATTATATGCTAGGCCCTTTAGGATCCTTCAGGGTTGGTCGCCGGGATTTATCCGGCCTCTACTGGTGACTATTCCCTATAGGTAGTGAAACCGAGAATTCACTGTACAATCCGTGACTTTCCATACGGCGCTCCAAATACTGTGCCAACTTCACCCATTCGGAGCTTGACTCTAGCATAGTAATCGAAACACTCAACACTTCCCCTCAATTGGTGCACTGGTGATTTGAAGCATGTCACTCCTGCGTGAGTGACTCCCAAAAAAATTAGTCGAGGAAATGGAGTCGAGTGTCCTCCTCGCTGAGTGGGAAACATGGAGAATTGTCAATATTGGCTTCTACACCCAAAGGAAAAAGTATCTCCTCTTGCCTTGGTGCCAAAATCACTTCTTGACCTGGTGTTGGGCTTTGAGCAGGTCATTATTGCAAGCTCTCATACCCAAAAATATCTCGGTCGAGTTTGGGCCATTCGAGGAAGTTACCGGTTGCCATATGCAAAAGCAACTCCTCTTGTTGCTCCTGGCAACGAGGTAGTGTATAAAGGATCTGGCCCCTGCGCTGCTTCCTCCAACCTTCCTGCACCTCTTGAGATGGAGATTCTTCCAAACAAATTAATCATGGCTCTTCTGCTGTCTCTCCAGCTGCTGGTGCAGTATGTAAGTCCACTTTCTCACTCTAGAGGGAGTCAGCGTCGTTTTGACAAGTGAGCACCTTTTTTGTAATAGTAGCAGTCGTAGTACTGTTCCTTCCCTGTTGAAAGACCCCTTTCAGTCCGTGGTGTCCGCGGCTTGTCGACTTAGAACTGTGGTTCTTGGTCAAATTTTCCGCGGTGGTCGTTCTCGCGCTTGTCCACCAAATCCAGGACGCGTCCTCAGATTTCGCGCAAGGTGGAGAGGCCCCATTTTTCTCAGCTGCAGCTGCGTGTGTGGAACAGAGTTCTTTGGGTGAGGTTGTTGCCGCCGCGTAGTGGAGGANTTCCTCTGAAGAGGTAAACTTCAGAGGTCGGTCTTGCAAATAGCCTTGCACCATCCCGAGGTCCTCAATAGCCACGGCAATTTGAAGATTACGAATCTCCTGCCTTGGAACCTGTTGAAAAGGGAATTTTTGCATGGAAAGAGCCACCCACTTGGGGAATCCGCCGATGTTTTGGCTTTGTGTTTCCCGTTCCAATCTTTGTCAGTGGCAGTTCTATCGTGTGCACCATGCAGCATGAGATATTTGTGTACGTAACGCAAGCTTGCTCCATGGCGGAGCTCCGTGTGCTCGACTTTCGCGTCCCATCCACGGCTGGCCACTTCCGCAAGTACTGCAACAGAGCGTTGGAGGAGAGACCACACTGTTGCGTACACCTATAGAACACGTCCTTCGGGAAGTTTTCTACACGTGTTCTACAGTTTGCACCACTCCGCAACTGGTTCGCACCACTCCGCAACAAGTTCGCACCACCCTGCAACCACTTGGCACCACTCCGCAACCAGTTTGCACAACTCAGCAACACGTTCGCACCACTCCGCAACCACTTTGCACCCCTCCAAAACCAGTTCACACCACTCCACAACCGGTTCGCACCATTCCGCAACCAGTTCCTACCTCCGCAACCAGTTCGCACCATTCCGCAACGAGTTCGCACCAATCTCCAACCAGTTCGCACCAATCCGCAACCAATTCGCACCACTCCACAACCAGTTCGCACCACTCCGCAACCAGTTCGCATCACTTCGCAACCAGTTCGAACCACTCTGCAACCAGTTCGCACCACTCCGCAACCAGTTCACAATCCTCCGCGACCAGTTCGCACCACTCCGCAACCAGTTCACACTTCTCCGCAACCAATTCCCACCACTCTGCAACCAGTTCGCAACACTCTGAAACCAGTTCGCACCACTCCGCGACAAGTTCGCAACCCTCCACAACCAGTTCTCACCACTCCGCAACCAGTTCACACCACTCCCAAACCAGTTCGCAGCACTCCGTAACCAGTTCACACCACTCCGGAACTAGTTCGCACCACTCCGGAACCTGTTGGCACCGCTCCGCAACCAGTTCGCAATGCTCCGCAAACAGTTCGCACCACTCCGCGACCAGTTCGCACTGCTCCACGACCAGTTCGCACCACTCCGCAACCAGCGCGCACCAGTCCGCGACCAGTTCGCACCACTCCGCAACCGATTCGCACCACTCCCCAACCAGTTCGCACCACACCGAAACCAGTTCGCACAACACCGCACCCAGTTCATACCACTCCGCAACCAGTTTGCACTACTCCGCAACCAGTTCGCACCACTCTGCAACCAGTTCGCACCACTCCACGACCAGTATGCAGCACTCCGCAACCAGTTTGTAGCACTCCACAACTAGTTCGCACCACTCTGCAACCAGTTAGCACCACTCCGCAACCAGGTCGCACCACTCCGCGACCAGTTCGCACCACTCCGTCACCAGTTCGCAACACACTGCGACTAGTTTGCACCACTCCGCAACTAGTGCCCAGCAGTCCGCAACGAGTTTGCACTACTCCGCATCCAGTCCGCAACACTCCGCAACCAGCTCGCACCACTCCGCAACCAGTTCGCACCACTCCGCAACCAGTTCGCACCACTGCGCAACCAGTTCGCACCGCTCCGCAACCAGTTCGCAGCACTCCGCAACCAGTCCGCACCACTCCGCAACCAGTTTGCACCACTCCGCAACTAGTGCCCAGCAGTCCGCAACGAGTTTGCACTACTCCGCATCCAGTCCGCAACACTCCGCAACCAGCTCGCACCACTCCGCAACCAGTTCGCACCACTCCGCAACCAGTTCGCACCAGTCCGCAACCAGTTCGCACCACTCCGCAACCAGTTCGCACCCGTCCGCAACCAGTTCACACCTCTCCACAACCAGTTCACACCACTCTGCAACCAGTTTGCCTCACTCCGCAACCAGTTCACACCACTCCGCAACCAGTTCGCACCGCTCCACAACCAGTTTGCACCACTCCAAGAACAGTTCGCACCACTCCGCAACCAGTTCGCACCACTCCGCAACCAGTCCACACCACTCCACAACCAGGTAACACCACTCCGCAACCAGTTCAAACCATTCTGCAACCAGTTCGCACCACTCCGCAGCCAATTCGCATCACTCGGAAACCTGTTCGCACCACTCCGCAACCAGGTCGCACAACTCCATAACCAATTGGCACCACTCTGCAACCAGTTGGCACCACTCTGCAACCAGTTCGCACCACTCTGCAACCAGTTTGCACCACTCGGCAACCAATTCGCACCACTCCGCAACCAGTTCGCACTATTCCGCAACCAGTTTGCATCGCTCCGCAACCAGTTGAGACCACTCCGCAACCAGTTCGCACCACTTCGAAACCAGTTCATACCTCTCTCTAACCACTTCGCAACACTCCGTAACTAGTTCGCACCCCTGCGCAACCAGTTCGCACCACTCCGCAACCAGTTGGCACCACTCTGCAACCAGTTCCCACCACTCCGCAACCAGTTCGCACCACTCCGCAACCAGTTCGCACCACTCCGCAACCAGTTCGCACCACTTCGCAACCAGTTCGCACCACTCCGCAACCAGTTCGCACCACTCCGCAACCAGTTCGCACCACTCCGCAACCAGNGAGGTCCTCAATAGCCACGGCAATTTGAAGATTACGAATCTCCTGCCTTGGAACCTGTTGAAAAGGGAATTTTTGCATGGAAAGAGCCACCCACTTGGGGAAACTGCGAAACCAGTTCGCACCACTCCGAAACCAGTTCGCACCACTCCGCAACCAATTCGCACCACTCCGAAACCAGTTCGCGCAACTATGCAACCAGTTCGCACAACTCCGCAACCAGTTCACACCCCTTTGCAACCAGTTTGCACCACTGTGCAACCAGTTCGCACCACTCCACAATCAGTTCACACCACTCCGCAACCACTTCGCACCACTCGGCAACCAGTTCGCATCACTCTGCAACCAGTTTGCACCATTCCGCAACCTGTTCACACCACTCTGCAACTAGTTTGCACCACTCCGCAACCAGTTCGCATCACTCCATAACCAGTTCGCACCACTCCACAATCAGTTCACACCACTCCGCAACCAGTCCCACCACTCCGCAACCAGTTTACACCAATCTGCAACCAGTTTGCACCACTCCGCAACTTGTTCGCAGCACTCCGCAACCAGTTTGCACCAGTCCGCAACCAGTTTGCACCACTCGGCAACCAGTTCGCACCACTCTGCAACCAGTTCGCACCACTCCGCAACCAGTTCACACCACGTTGCAAATAGTTTGCACCACCCCGCAACCAGTTCGCACCACTCCGCAACCAGTTCGCACCACTTTGCAACCAGTTGGCACCACACCACAACCAGTTGAAGCCACTCGTCAACCAGTTTGCACCGCTCCGCAACCAGTTTGCACCACTCCGCAACCAGTTTGCACAACTCGGCAACCAGTTCGCACCACTCTGCAACCAGTGCGCACCACTCCGCAACCGATTCACACCACTCGACAACTTGTTCGCACCACTCTGCAACCAAATCGCACCACTCCGCAACCAGTTAGCACCACACCGAAATCAGTTGAAACCCCTCCGCAACCAGTTTGCACCGCTCCGAAACGAGTTTGCATCACTCCGCAACCAGTTGGCACCACTCCGCAACCAGTTCGCATCACTCCATAACCAGTTTGCACCACTCCACAACCAGTTGACACCACTCCAAGACCAGTTTGAACCACTCCGCAACCAGCTCGCACCACTGCGCAACCAGTTCGCACCACTCCGCAACCAGTTTGCACCACTTCGCAACTAGTTTGTACCACTCCGCAACCAGTTCGCACCACTCCGCAACCATTCCGCAACCAGATCGCACTACTCCGAAACCAGTTCGCACCATTCTGCCACCAGTTCGCACCTCTCCGCAACCAGTTCGCACCACTCCGTAACGAGTTCGCACCACTCCGCAACCAGTTTATTCCACCCCGCATCCAGTTCACACCACTCCGCAGCCAGTGCGAACCACTCCGCAACCAGTTCGCACCACTCAGCAACCTGTTCGCACCTCTTCGCAACCAGTTCGTACCACTCCGCAACCAGTTTGCACCCCTCCGCAACCAGTTCGCACCACTCCGCAACCAGTTCGCACCATTCCGCAACCAGTTCGCACCACTCCTTAACCAGTTTGCACCAGTCTGCAACCAGTTCGCACCAATTTGCAACAAATTCGCTCCACTCCGCAACCAGTTTGCACCACTCCACAACCAGTTGTGACCTGTTCGCAACCAGTTCGCACCACTCCACAACCAGTTCGAACCACTCCGCAACCAGAACGCACCACTCCGCATCCAGTTGGCACTATTCCGTAACGGGTTCGCACCATCCTGCAACTTGTTCGCACCACTCCGTAAGTAGTTTGCACCACTCCGAAACCAGTTCGCACCAAGCCGCAACCAGTTCGCACCACTCCCAACCGATTTGCACCACTCCCAACCAGTTCCCACCACTCCACAACCAGTTCGCACCACTCCGCAACCAGTGCGCAACATTCCGCAACCAGTTCGCACCACTCCGAAACCCGTTCCCACCACTCCACAACCAGTTCGCACTACTCCGCAACCAGTTCGCACCACTCCGCAACCAGTGCGCAACATTCCGCAACCAGTTCGCACCACTCCGAAACCCGTTCCCACCACTCCACAACCAGTTCGCACTACTCCGCAACCTGTTGGCACCACTCCGCAACCAGTACGCACCACGCCGCAACCTGTTCACACTACTCTGCAACCAGTTTGCACCACTCCGCAACCAGCTCGCACCACTCCGCAACCAGTTCGCACCACTCCGCAACCCGTTCACACCACTCCGCAACCAGTTCACACCACTCCGCAACCAGTTGGCACCACTTCGCAACCAGTTTGCACCACGCCGCAACCTGTTCCCACTACTCCGCAACCAGTTCGCTCCACTCCGCAACCAGTTCGCACCACTCCGCAACCAGTTCGCACCACTCCGCAGCCAGTTCGCACCACTCCGCAACCAGTTTGCACCACTCCGCAACCATTTCGCACCACTCCGCAACCAGTTCGCACTACTCGGCAACCAGTTCGCACCAATCCACAACCCGTTCGCACCACTCCGCAACCAGATTGCACCACTCCGCAACCAGTTGGCACCAGTCCGCAACCAGTTCGCACCACTCTGAAACCAGTTCGTACCACTCCGCAACCAGTTCCCACCACTCCCCAACCAGTTTGCACCACTCCGCAACCAGTTTGTTCCACTTCACAACCAGTTTCCACCACTCCGCAACCAGTTTGCACCACTCCGCAACCAGTTCGCACAACTCCACAACCAGTTCGCACCACTCTGCAACCAGTTCGCACCAGTCCGTTACCAGTTCACACCACTCCCCAACCAGTTCACACCACTCCGCAACCTGTTCGCACCACTCCGCAACCAGTTCCCACCACTCCCCAACCAGTTTGCACCACTCCGCAACCACGCACCACACCACAACAACCAGTTTGCAGCACTCCGCAACCAGTTTGCACTACTCCGCAACCAGTTCGCACCACTGCGCAACCAGTTCGCACCACTCTGAAACCAGCTCGCACCACTTCGCAACCAGCTTGCACCACTTCACAACCAGTTTGCACCACGCATAGCCAGTTTGCATCACACCGCAACCAGTTTGCACCACTCCGCAACCAGTTCGCACCACTCCGCAACCAGTTTGCACCACTCCGCTACCAGTTCGCACCACTTTGCAACCTGTTCGCACCACTCGGCAACCAGTTCCCACCACTCCGCAACCAGTTTGCACAACTCCGCAACCAGTTCGCACCTCTCCGCAACCAGTTCGCATCACTCCGCAACCAGTTGGCACCACACCGCAACCAGTTTGAACCACTCCACAACCAGCTCGCACGGCTCCGCAACCTGTTCGCACCACTCTGCAACCAGTTCGCACCACTCCGCAACCAGTTTGCTGAACTCAACAACCAGTTTGCACCACTCCGCAACCAGTTCGCACCACTCCACAACCAGTTGTGACTACTCCGCAACCAGTTCGCACCACTCCACAACCAGTTCGCACCACTCCGCAACCAGTACGCACCACTCCGCGTCCAATTCGCACCACTCCGTAACCAGTTCGCACCACCCCGCAACCTGCTCACACCACTCCACAACCAGTTCGCACCACTCCGCAACCAGTTCGCACCACTCTGCAACCAGTTCGCACCACTCCGCAACCAGGTTGCACCTCTCCGAAACCGATTCACACCACTTCCAACCTGTTCGCACCACTCCGCAACCAGTTCGCATCACTCCACAACCAGTTCGCACCATTCCGCAATCAGTGCGCACCACTCCGCAACCCGTTCAGACCACTCCGCAACCAGTTCGCACCAGTCCGCAACCAGTTGGCACCACTCCAAAACCAGTTCGCACCATACCGCAACCTGTTCGCACCACTCCACAACCAGTTCACACTACTCCGCAACCAGTTCGCACCACTCCACAACCAGTTCGCACTATTCCGCAGCCATTTCGCACCACTCATCATTCTGTTCGCACCACTCCGCAACCAGTTTGCACCACTCCGCAACGCGTTTGCACCACTCCGCAACCAGTTTGCACCACACCACAACCAGTTTGCACCACTCCGCAACTTGTTCGCAGCACTCCGCAACCAGTTTGCACCACTCCGCAACCGGTTGGCAACACTCCGCAACCAGTTCGCACCACTCCGCAACCAGTTCGCACCACACCACAACCAGTTTGCACCACTCCGCAACTTGTTCGCAGCACTCCGCAACCAGTTTGCACCACTCCGCAACCGGTTGGCAACACTCCGCAACCAGTTCGCACCACTCCGCAACCAGTTTGCACTACTCTGCAACCAGTTTGCACCACTCCGCAACCAGTTCCCACCACTCCACAACCAGTTCGCACCACTCCGCAACCAGTTTGCACCACTCCGCAACCGGTTGGCAACACTCCGCAACCAGTTCGCACCACTCCGCAACCAGTTTGCACTACTCTGCAACCAGTTTGCACCACTCCGCAACCAGTTCCCACCACTCCACAACCAGTTCGCACCACTCTACATCCAGTTTGAACCACTCCGTAACCACTCTGTACCACTCTGCAACCTGTTCGCACCACTCCGCAACCAGTTCGCACCACTCCGCAACAAGTTCGCACCATTCCACAACCAGTTCGCACCACTCCGCAACCAGTTCGCACCACTCCGCAACCACTCCGTACCACTCTGCAACCTGTTCGCACCACTCCGCAACCAGTTCGCACCACTCCGCAACAAGTTCGCACCATTCCACAACCAGTTCGCACCACTCCGCAACCAGTTCGCACCACTCCGCAACCCGTTTGCACCACTCCGCAACCCGTTAGCACCACTCCACAACCAATTCGCACCACTCCCCAACCTGTTCACACCATTCGGCAACCAGTTTGCACGACTCTACAATCAGTTTGCACCACTCCGCAACCAGTTCGCACCACTCCGCAACCCGTTTGCACCACTCCGCAACCCGTTAGCACCACTCCACAACCAATTCGCACCACTCCCCAACCTGTTCACACCATTCGGCAACCAGTTTGCACGACTCTGCAATCAGTTTGAACCACTGCGCAACCAGTTCGCACACCGCGCAACCAGTTGGCACCACACCGCAACCAGTTGAAACCACTCCACAACCAGTTTGCACCGCTCTGCAACCAGTTCGCACCACTCAACAACCAGTTTGGACCACTCCGCAACCAGTTCGCACCACTCGGCAACCAGTGCGCACCACTCCGCAACTTATTCGCACCACTCCGCAACCAGTTTGCACCACTCTGCAACCAGTTCGCACCACTCCGCAACCAGTTGGCACCACACTGCAATCAGTCGAAACCAGTCCGCAACCTGTTTGCACCGATCCGCAACCAGTTCGCAGCACTTCGCAACCAGTTGGGACCACTCCTTAACCAGTTGGCACCACTCTGCAACCAGTTCACACCACTCTGCACCATGTTCACACCATTCTACAACCAGTTGGGACCAGTCCGCAACCACTTCGCACCACTCCATAACCAGTTCGCACCACTCCGCAACCAGTACGCACCACTCCGCATCCAGCTTGCACCAGTCCGTATCGGGTTCACACCACCCTGCAACCTGTTTGAACCACTCTGCAACCAGCGCACACCACTCCGTAACCAGTTTGCAGCACTCCGCAACCATTTCAAACCACTCCACAACCGATTCGAACCACTCCCAACCAGTTCGCACCACTCCGCAACCAGTTCGCACCACTCCGCAACCAGTTCGTACCATTTCGCAACCAGTTCGCACCACTCCGCAACCAGTTGGCACCACTCTGCAACCAGTTCGCATAACGCCGCAACCTGTTCGCACTACTCCGCAACAAGTTCGCACCACTCCGCAACCCGTTAGCACCACTCCACAACCAATTCGCACCACTCCCCAACCTGTTCACACCATTCGGCAACCAGTTTGCACGACTCTACAATCAGTTTGAACCACTGCGCAACCAGTTCGCACACCGCGCAACCAGTTGGCACCACACCGCAACCAGTTGAAACCACTCCACAACCAGTTTGCACCGCTCTGCAACCAGTTCACACCACTCAACAACCAGTTTGCACCACTCCGCAACCAGTTCGCACCACTCGGCAACCAGTGCGCACCACTCCGCAACTTATTCGCACCACTCCGCAACCAGTTTGCACCACTCTGCAACCAGTTCGCACCACTCCGCAACCAGTTGGCACCACACTGCAATCAGTCGAAACCAGTCCGCAACCTGTTTGCACCGATCCGCAACCAGTTCGCAGAACTTCGCAACCAGTTGGCACCACTCCTTAACCAGTTGGCACCACTCTGCAACCAGTTCGCACCACTCTGCACCATGTTCACACCATTCTACAACCAGTTGGGACCAATCCGCAACCACTTCGCACCACTCCATAACCAGTTCGTACCACTCCGCAACCAGTACGCACCACTCCGCATCCAGCTTGCACCAGTCCGTATCGGGTTCACACCACCCTGCAACCTGTTTGAACCACTCTGCAACCAGCGCACACCACTCCGTAACCAGTTTGCAGCACTCCGCAACCATTTCAAACCACTCCACAACCGATTCGAACCACTCCCAACCAGTTGGCACCCCTCCGCAACCAGTTCGTACCACTCCGCAACCAGTTCGCACCACTCCGCAACCAGTTGGCACCACTCCGCAACCAGTTCGCACCACTCCGCAACCAGTTCGTACCATTTCGCAACCAGTTCGCACCACTCCGCAACCAGTTGGCACCACTCTGCAACCAGTTCGCATAACGCCGCAACCTGTTCGCACTACTCCGCAACAAGTTCGCACCACTCCGCAACCAGTTCTCTCCACACCGCAGCCAGTTCGCACCACTCCGCAGCCAGTTTGCACCACTCCGCAACCAGTTGGCACCACTCTGCAACCAGTTCGCATAACGCCGCAACCTGTTCGCACTACTCCGCAACAAGTTCGCACCACTCCGCAACCAGTTCTCTCCACACCGCAGCCAGTTCGCACCACTCCGCAGCCACTTTACACCACTCCGCAACCAGTTCGCACCACTCCGCAACCAGTTCGCACCACTCTGCCACCAGTTGGCACCACTCCGCAACCAGTTCGTACCACTCCGCAACCAGTTTGCACCACTCCGCAACCAGTTCTCTCCACACCGCAGCCAGTTCGCACCACTCCGCAGCCAGTTTACACCACTCCGCAACCAGTTCGCACCACTCCGCAACCAGTTCGCACCACTCTGCAACCAGTTCGCACCACTCCGCAACCAGTTCGCACCACTCCGCAACCAGTTCGCACCACTCCGCAACCAGTTCGCACCACTCTGCCACCAGTTGGCACCACTCCGCAACCAGTTCGTACCACTCCGCAACCAGTTTGCACCACTTCGCAACAAGTTCCCAGCACTCCGCAACCAGTTTGCCCCCCTCCGCAACCCGTTCGCACCACTCCGCAACCAGTTCGCACCACTCGGCAATCAGTTGGCACCACTCCGCAACCAGTTCCCACCACTCCGAAACCAGTTCAGACCACTCCGCAACCAGTTCGCAGCACTCCGCAACCAGTTTGCACCACTCTGTAACCAGTTCGCACCACTCTGCAACTAGTTCGCACCACTCGGCAGCTAGTTCTCAGCACTCCGCAACCTGTTCGGACCTCTCAACAACCTGTTCGCACCACTTCACAACCAGTTTCCACCACTCCGCCACCAGTTTGCACCACTCCACAACCAGTTTGCACCACTTTGCAACCACTTCGCACCACTCCGCAACACGTCGCACCACTTCGCAACTAGTTCCCAGCACTCCGCATCCAGTTCGCACCACTCCGTAACCGATTCGCACCACTCCACAACCAGTTCGCAGCACTCCGCAACCAGTTCGCACCACTCGGCAATCAGTTGGCACCACTCCGCAACCAGTTCGCAGCACTCCGCAACCAGTTCGCACCACTCGGCAATCAGTTGGCACCACTCCGCAACCAGTTCGCAGCACTCCGCAACCAGTTCGCACCACTCCGCAACCAGTTCCCACCACTCCGCCACCAGTTTGCACCACTCCACAACCAGTTTGCACCACTTTGCAACCACTTCGCACCACTCCGCAACACGTCGCACCACTTCGCAACTAGTTCCCAGCACTCCACATCCAGTTTGCACCACTCCGCAACCCGTTCGCACCACTCCGCAACCAGTTTGCACCTCTCCGCAAACAGCTCACACCAATCCACAACCAGTTCGCATCACTCCGCAACCAGTTCCGACCACTCCGCAACCAGTTTGAACCACTCCGCAAGAAGTTCCGACCACTCCGCAACCAGTTTGCACCACTCCGCATCCAGTTCGCACCACTCCGTAACCGATTCGCACCACTCCGCAACCTGTTCGCACTCCTTCGCAACCAGTTGGCACCACTTCGCAAGCAGTTTGCACCACTTAGCAACTCGTTGGCACAACTCTGAAACCTGTTCCCACCAATTAGCAACTCGTTGGCACAACTCTGCAACCTGTTCGCACCACTCCGCAACCTGTTGGCACCACTCCGGTACCAGTTCGCACCACTCTGCAACCAGTTCAAACCACTCCGCATCTAGTTCCCACCACTCCTCAACGAGTTCGCACTACTCCGCGACCAGTTCGTACCACTCAGCAACCAGTTCGCACCACTCTGCAACCAGTTAGACCACTCTGCAACCAGTTCCCACCACTCTGCAACCAGTTCGCAGCGCTCCGCAACTAGTTCGCAGTACACCGCAACCAGTTCTCGCCATTCCGCAACCCATTCGCACCACTCCGCAACCTACTCGCAGCACCCCGCAACAAGTTGGCACCACTCCGCAACCAGTCGGCACCAGTCCGCGACCAGTTCGCACCACTATGCAACCTGTTCGCACCACTCCGAAACCAGTT
>SZWC01016800.1:30375-49222 GCA_023375785.1 Penium margaritaceum
GCACCACTCCGCAACCATTTCGCACCCCTCTGCTACCCATTCGCACCACATGGCATCCAGTTCGCACCACTCCGCAACCAGTTCATACCACTCCGCAACCACTCCACAACCAGTTCGCACTACTAGGCAACGAGTTCGCACAACTCCGCAACCAGTTCGCACCACTCCGCAACCAGTTCGCACCACTCCACGACCAGTTCACACCACTCCACAACCGATTCCCAGCACTCCGCATCCAGTTCACACTACTTAGCAGCTTGTTTGCACCACTCCGCAACCAGTTCGCACCACTACGCAACCAATTCGCACCAATCAGCAAACTTTTCGCACCTCTCCGCAACCAGTTCGCACCACTCCGCAACCAGTTTGCACCACTCCGTAACCAGTTCGCACCACTCCGCAACCAGTTCGCACCACTCCGCAACCAGTTCGCACCACTCCGCAACAAGTTCGCACCACTCCACAACCAGTTAGCATCATTGTGACCCAGTTCGCACCACTCCGCAACCATTTCGCACCACTCTGCAACCAGTTCCCACCACCCCGCAACCAGTTCGCACCATTCCGCAGCCAGTTGCACCACTTTGCAGCCTTTTCACACCACTCCGCAACCAGTTCGCACCACTCTGCAACCAGTTCGCACCACTCCGCAACCAGTTTGTACCACTCTGCAGACTGTTTGCACCACTCTGCAACCAGTTGGCACCACCCCGGAACCACTTCGCACCACTCTGCAACCAGTTCGCACAACTCCGCAACCAGTTCCCACCAATCCGAAACGAGTTCGCACCACTCCGCAACCAGTTCGCACCACTACGCAACCAGTTAGACCACTCCGCAACCAGTTCGCACAACTCTGTAACCAGTTCTCGCCACTTCGCAACTAGTTTGCACCACCCGCAGCGAGTTCGCACCACTCCACAACCAGTTCGCACCACTCCGCAACCATTTCGCACCACTCCGCAACCAGTTCGCACCACTCCGCAACCAGTTCGCACCACTCCGCAACCAGTTCGCACCACTCCGCAACCAGTTTGCACCACTTCGCAACCAGTTAGACCACTCCGCAACCAGTTCGCACCACTCTGCAACCAGTTCGCGCCACTCCGCAACCAGTTCCCACCACCCGCAGTCAGTTCGCACCACTCCGCAACTAGTTCGCACCACTCCCCAACCAGTTCGCACCACTCCGCAACCAGTTTGCACCACTCCGCAACCAGTTTGCACCACTCCGCAACCAGTTCGCACCACTCAGCAACCAGCTCGCACCACTCCGCAACCAGTTCGCACCACTCCGCAACCAGTTCGTACCACTCTGCAACCAGTTCGCACCACTCTGCAACCAGTTCTCATCACTTCGCAACTAGTTCGCACCTTTGCAACCAGTTTGCACCACACGACAACCAGTTTGCACCACTTCGCAACCAATTCACATCACTCTGTAACCAGTTTGCACCACTCCGCAACAAGTTCGCAGCACTCCGCAACCAGTTCGCACCACTATGCAACCAGTTCGCACCACTCCGCAACCAGTTTGTACCATTCGGCAACCAGTTTGCAGCACTCCACAACCAGGTCACACCACTCCGCAACCAGTTCCCACCACTCCCCAACGAGTTCGCACCACTCTGCATACAGTTCGCACCACTCCGCAACCAGTTCGCACCACTCTGCAACCAGTTTGCACCACTCCGCAACAAGTTTGCAGCACTCTGCAACCAGTTCGCACCACTCCGCAACCAGTTCGCACCACTACGCAACCAATTCACACCATTTGGCAACCAATTCGCACCCCTCTGCAACCAGTTTGCACCACATGGCGACCAGTTTGCACCACTCCGCAACAAGTTCGTACCACTCCGCAACCACTCCACAACCAGTTCGCACTACTCGGCAACCAGTTCGCACCACTCTGCAACCAGTTCGTACCACTCCACAACCAGTTCGCACCACTCCGCAACCAGTTCAAACCACTCCACAACCGATTCCCACCACTCCGCATCCACTTCACACCACTCCGCAGCCAGTTCACACCACTCCGCAACCAGTTCGCACCACTCCGCAACCACTTTGCACCACTCCGCAACCAGTTCGCACCACTCCGCAACTAGTTCGCACCACACCGCAACCAATTTGCACCACTCCGCAACCATTTCGCACCCCTCTGCTACCCATTCGCACCACATGGCATCCAGTTCGCACCACTCCGCAACCAGTTCATACCACTCCGCAACCACTCCACAACCAGTTCGCACTATTAGGCAACCAGTTCGCACAACTCCGCAACCAGTTCGCACCACTCCGCAACCAGTTCGCACCACTCCACGACCAGTTCACACCACTCCACAACCGATTCCGAGCACTCCGCATCCAGTTCACACCACTTAGCAGCTTGTTTGCACCACTCCGCAACCAGTTCGCACCACTACGCAACCAATTCGCACCAATCAGCAACCTTTTCGCACCTCTCTGCAACCAGTTCGCACCACTCCGCAACCAGTTTGCACCACTCCGTAACCAGTTCGCACCACTCCGCAACCAGTTCGCACCACTCCGTTACCAGTTCGCACCACTCCGCAACAAGTTCGCACCACTCCACAACCAGTTAGCATCATTTTGACCCAGTTCGCACCACTCCGCAACCAGTGCGCACCATTCCGCAACCAGTTCGCACCACTCCGCCACCAGTTCACACCACTCCGCAACCAGTTCACACCACTCTGCAACCAGTTTGCACCAGTCCGCAACCAGTTGGCACCACTCCACAACCAGTTCGCACTACTCGGCAACCAGTTCGCACCACTCTGCAACCAGTTCCCACCACCCCGCAACCAGTTCGCACCATTCCGCAGCCAGTTGCACCACTCCGCAGCCTTTTCGCACCACTCCGCAACCAGTTCGCGCCACTCCGCAACCAGTTCGCACCACTCTACAACCAGTTTGCACCACTCCGCAACCGGTTTGCACCACTCCGCAACCAGTTCCCACCACTCTGCAACCAGTTGGCACCACTCTGCAACCAGTTCGTACCACTCCGCAACCAGTTCGCACCACTCTACAACCAGTTTGCACCACTCCGCAACCGGTTTGCACCACTCCGCAACCAGTTCCCACCACTCTGCAACCAGTTGGCACCACTCTGCAACCAGTTCGTACCACTCCGCAACCAGTTCGCACCACTCTACAACCAGTTTGCACCACTCCGCAACCGGTTTGCACCACTCCGCAACCAGTTCCCACCACTCTGCAACCAGTTGGCACCACTCTGCAACCAGTTCGTACCACTCCGCAACCAGTTCGCACCACTCTACAACCAGTTTGCACCACTCCGCAACCGGTTTGCACCACTCCGCAACCAGTTCCCACCACTCTGCAACCAGTTGGCACCACTCTGCAACCAGTTCGTACCACTCCGCAACCAGTTCGCACCACTCTACAACCAGTTTGCACCACTCCGCAACCGGTTTGCACCACTCCGCAACCAGTTCCCACCACTCTGCAACCAGTTGGCACCACTCTGCAACCAGTTCGTACCACTCCGCAACCAGTTCGCACCACTCTACAACCAGTTTGCACCACTCCGCAACCGGTTTGCACCACTCCGCAACCAGTTCCCACCACTCTGCAACCAGTTGGCACCACTCTGCAACCAGTTCGTACCACTCCGCAACCAGTTCGCACCACTCTACAACCAGTTTGCACCACTCCGCAACCGGTTTGCACCACTCCGCAACCAGTTCCCACCACTCTGCAACCAGTTGGCACCACTCTGCAACCAGTTCGTACCACTCCGCAACCAGTTCGCACCACTCTACAACCAGTTTGCACCACTCCGCAACCGGTTTGCACCACTCCGCAACCAGTTCCCACCACTCTGCAACCAGTTGGCACCACTCTGCAACCAGTTCGTACCACTCCGCAACCAGTTCGCACCACTCTACAACCAGTTTGCACCACTCCGCAACCGGTTTGCACCACTCCGCAACCAGTTCCCACCACTCTGCAACCAGTTGGCACCACTCTGCAACCAGTTCGTACCACTCCGCAACCAGTTCGCACCACTCTACAACCAGTTTGCACCACTCCGCAACCGGTTTGCACCACTCCGCAACCAGTTCCCACCACTCTGCAACCAGTTGGCACCACTCTGCAACCAGTTCGTACCACTCCGCAACCAGTTCGCACCACTCTACAACCAGTTTGCACCACTCCGCAACCGGTTTGCACCACTCCGCAACCAGTTCCCACCACTCCGCAACGAGTTCGCACCACTCTGCAACCAGTTTGCACCACTCCGCAACCAGTTCACACCACTCTGCAACCAGTTTGCACCACTCCGCAACAAGTTCGCAGTCCTCCGCAACCAGTTCGCACCACTACGCAACCAGTTGGCACCACTATGCAACCAGTTTTTACCACTCCACAACCAGTTTGCACCACTCCGCAACCAGGTCACACCACTCCACAACCAGTTCCCACCAATCCCCAACCAGTTCGCACCACTCCGCATCCACTTCGCACCACTCCGCAACCAGTTCGCACCACTCCGCATCCACTTCGCACCACTCCGCAACAAGTTCGCACCACTCTGCAACCAGTTTGCACCACTACGCAACAAGTTTGCAGCACTCTGCAACCAGTTCGCACCACTATGCAACCACTTTGCACCACTCTGCAACAAGTTCGCACCACTCCGCTATCAGTTCGCACCACTCCGCAACCAGTGCGCACCATTCCGCAACCAGTTCGCACCACTCCGCAAACCGTTCTCACCACTCCACAACCTGTTTGCACTTCTCCGCAACCAGTTGGCACCACTCCGCAACCAGTACGCACCACGCCGCAACCTGTTTACACTACTCTGCAACCAGTTTGCACCACTCCGCAACCAGCTCGCACCACTCCGCAACCACTTTGCACCACTCTGCAACAAGTTCGCACCACTCCGCTATCAGTTCGCACAACTCCGCAACCAGTGCGCACCATTCCGCAACCAGTTCGCACCACTCCGCAAACCGTTCTCACCACTCCACAACCTGTTTGCACTACTCCGCAACCAGTTGGCACCACTCCGCAACCAGTACGCACCACGCCGCAACCTGTTTACACTACTCTGCAACCAGTTTGCACCACTCCGCAACCAGCTCGCACCACTCTGCAACCAGTTCGCACCACTCCGCAACCCGTTCACACCACTCCGCAACCAGTTCACACCACTCCGCAAACAGTTGGCACCACTTCGCAACCAGTTTGCACCACTTCGCAACCAGTTTGCACCACGCCGCAACCTGTTCCCACTACTCCGCAACCAGTTCACTCCTCTCCGCAACCAGTTCGCACCACTCCGCAACCAGTTCGCACCACTTCGCAGCCAGTTCGCACCACTCCGCAACCAGTTTGCACCACTCCGCAACCATTTCGCACCACTCCGCAACCAGTTCGCACTACTCGGCAACCAGTTTGCACCACTCCACAACCCGTTCACACCACTCTGCAACCAGTTTGCACCACTCCGCAACCAGTTGGCACCACTCCGCAACCAGTTCGCACCACTCTGAAACCAGTTCGTACCACTGCGCAACCAGTTCCCACCACTCCCCAACCAGTTTGCACCACTCCGCAACCAGTTCCCACCACTCTGTTACCAGTTCGCACCACTCCGGAACCAGTTCGCACCACTCCGCAACTACTTCACTCCACTCCACAACCAGTTCACATCATTCTCAACCAGTTCGCACCACTCCACAGTATTTTTGCACCACTAGACAACCAGTTGGCACCACCCCGCAGCCAGTTCGCACCACTCCGCAGCCAGTTCGCAGCACTCCGCAACCAGTTTGCACTACTCTTCAACCAGTTCACACCACTCTGCAACCAGTTCGTACTACTCCGCAACCAGTTTGCGTCACTCTGCAACCTGTTCGCACCATTTTGCAACCAGTTCGCACCACTCTGCAACCAGTTCGCACCACTCTGCAACCGGTTCCCACTATTCCGCAACCCGTTCGCACCACTCCATTACCCGTTCGCACCACTCCGCAACCAGTTCGCACCACTCCGCAACCAGTTAGACGACTCCGCAACCAGTTCGCACCACTCTACAACCAGTTCCTGCCACACCACAACCAGTTCTTGCCACTCCGCCACCAGTTCGTACTACTCCGCAACCAGTTTGCACCGCCCGCAACCAGTTCGCAGCACTCCGCAACCAGTTCGCACCACTCCGCAACCAGTTCGCACGCCTCCGCAACCAGTTTGCACCACACCACAACCAGTTCGCCCCACTCCGCAACCAGTTCGTACCACTCTGCAACCAGTTTGCACCACTCCGCAACCCGTTCGCAGCACTCCGCAACCAGTTCGCACCACTCCGCAATCAGTGCGCACCACTCCGCAACCCGTCCAGACCACTCCGCAACCAGTTCGCACCACTCCGCAATCAGTGCGCACCACTCCGCAACCCGTCCAGACCACTCCGCAACCAGTTCGCACCACTCCGCAATCAGTGCGCACCACTCCGCAACCCGTCCAGACCACTCCGCAACCAGTTCGCACCACTCCGCAATCAGTGCGCACCACTCCGCAACCCGTCCAGACCACTCCGCAACCAGTTCGCACCACTCCGCAATCAGTGCGCACCACTCCGCAACCCGTCCAGACCACTCCGCAACCAGTTCGCACCACTCCGCAATCAGTGCGCACCACTCCGCAACCCGTCCAGACCACTCCGCAACCAGTTCGCACCACTCCGCAATCAGTGCGCACCACTCCGCAACCCGTCCAGACCACTCCGCAACCAGTTCGCACCACTCCGCAATCAGTGCGCACCACTCCGCAACCCGTCCAGACCACTCCGCAACCAGTTCGCACCACTCCGCAATCAGTGCGCACCACTCCGCAACCCGTCCAGACCACTCCGCAACCAGTTCGCACCACTCCGCAATCAGTGCGCACCACTCCGCAACCCGTCCAGACCACTCCGCAACCAGTTCGCACCACTCCGCAATCAGTGCGCACCACTCCGCAACCCGTCCAGACCACTCCGCAACCAGTTCGCACCACTCCGCAACCTGTTCGCACCACTCTGCAACCAGTTCGCACCACTCCGCAACCAGTTCGCACCACTCTGCAACCAGTTTGCACCTTTCCGCAACAAGTTCGCATCATTCCGCAACAAGTTCGCACCACTACGCAACCAGTTGGCACCACTCTGCAACCAGTTCGTACCACTCCGCAACCAGTTTGCACCACTCCGCAAGCAATTCGCACTGCTGTGCAACCAGTTCCCACCACTCTGTTACCAGTTCGCACCACTCCGGAACCAGTTCGCACCACTCCGCAACTACTTCACTCCACTCCACAACCAGTTCACATCATTCTCAACCAGTTTGCACCACTCCACAGTATTTTTGCACCACTAGACAACCAGTTGGCACCACCCCGCAGCCAGTTCGCACCACTCCGCAGCCAGTTCGCAGCACTCCGCAACCAGTTCGCACTACTCTTCAACCAGTTCACACCACTCTGTAACCAGTTCGCACTACTCCGCAACCAGTTTGCGACACTCTGCAACCTGTTCGCACCAATTTGCAACCAGTTCGCACCACTCTGCAACCAGTTCGCACCACTCTGCAACCGGTTCCCACTTTTCCGCAACCCGTTCGCACCACTCCATTACCCGTTCGCACCACTCCGCAACCAGTTCGCACCATTCCACAACCAGTTAGACGACTCCGCAACCAGTTCGCACCACTCTACAACCAGTTCGTGCCACACCACAACCAGTTCTTGCCACTCCGCCACCAGTTCGTACTACTCCGCAACCAGTTTGCACCGCCCGCAACCAGTTCGTAGCACTCCGCAACCAGTTCGCACCACTCCGCAACCAGTTCGCACCACTGCGCAACCTGTTCGCACCACTCTGCAACCAGTTCGCACCACTCCGCAACTAGTTTGCACCAGTCCGCAACCAGTTTGCACCACTCCACAACCAGTTCGCCCCACTCCGCAACCAGTCCGCACCACTCTGCAACCAGTTTGCACCACTCCGCAACCAGTTTGCACCACTCTGCAACCAGTTCCCACCACTCTGTAACCAGTTCGCACCACTCCGCAAGCACTTCACACCACTCCACAACCAGTTCACATCATTCTCAACCAGTTCGCACCACTCTGCAATGTTTTCGCACCTCTCGACAACCAGTTCGCACCAACCCGCAGCCAGTTCGTACCACTCCGCATCCAGTTCGCACCACTCCGCAACCAGTTCGTACCACTCTGCAACCAGTTCGCACCACTCCGCAACTAGTTTCTACGAGTCCGCAACCAGTTTGCACCCCACCCCAACCAGTTCGCCCCACTCCGCAACCAGTCCGCACCACTCTGCAACCAGTTTGCACCACTCCGCAACCAGTTTGCACCACTCTGCAACCAGTTCCCACCACTCTGTAACCAGTTCGCACCACTCCGCAAGCACTTCACACCACTCCACAACCAGTTCACATCATTCTCAACCAGTTCGCACCACTCTGCAATGTTTTCGCACCTCTCGACAACCAGTTCGCACCAACCCGCAGCCAGTTCGTACCACTCCGCATCCAGTTCGCACCACTCCGCAACCAGTTCGTACCACTCTGCAACCAGTTCGCACCACTCCGCAACTAGTTTCTACGAGTCCGCAACCAGTTTGCACCCCACCCCAACCAGTTCGCCCCACTCCGCAACCAGTCCGCACCACTCTGCAACCAGTTTGCACCACTCCGCAACCAGTTTGCACCACTCTGCAACCAGTTCCCACCACTCTGTAACCAGTTCGCACCACTCCGCAAGCACTTCACACCACTCCACAACCAGTTCACATCATTCTCAACCAGTTCGCACCACTCTGCAATGTTTTCGCACCTCTCGACAACCAGTTCGCACCAACCCGCAGCCAGTTCGTACCACTCCGCATCCAGTTCGCACCACTCCGCAACCAGTTCGTACCACTCTGCAACCAGTTCGCACCACTCCGCAACTAGTTTGCACCACTCCGCAACCAGTTTGCACCACTCCGCAACCAGTTCGCACCACTCCGCAACCAGTTCGCACCACACCATTACCCGTTCGCACCACTCCGTAACCAGTTCGCACCACTCCGCAACCAGTTAGACCACTCCGCAACCAGTTCGCACCACTTTACAACCAGTTCGTGCCACACCACAACCAGTTCTTGCCACTCCGCAACCAGTTCGTACCACTCCGCAATGAGTTCACACCACTCTGCGACCTGTTCGCAGCACTCTCCAACCAGTTCGCACCACTCCGCAACCAGTTCGCACCACTCCGCAACCAGTTCGCACCACTCTGCAACCAGTTCGCACCACTCTGCAACTAGTTCGCACGACTCCGCAACCCGTTCGCACCACACCCCAACCAGTTCGCACCACTCCAAAACCTGTTCGCACCACTCCAAAACCAGTTCGCACTCCTGTGCAACCAGTTCGTACCATTCCGCAACCAGTTTGCACCACTCCGCAACCCGTTCGCAGCACTCCGCAACCAGTTCGCACCACTACGCAACCAGTTCGCACCACTCCGCAACCAGTTCGCACCACTCTCCAACCAGTTTGCACCACTCCGCAACACGTTGGCAGCACTCCGCAACCAGTTCGGACCAGTACGCAACCAGTTCACCTCTCTGCAACCAGTTCGTACAACTCCGCAACCAGTTTGCACCACTCTGTAACCAGTTTGCACCGCTCCGCAACCAGTTCCCACCACTCCGCAACGAGTTTGCACCACTCCGCATCCAGTTCGCACAACTCTGCAACCAGTTTGTACCACTCCGCAACCTGTTCACATCATTCTGAACCAGTTCGTACCACTCCGCAATTTTTCGTCACCACAAGACAACCAATCTGCACCACCCCGCAACCAGTTCACACCACTCCGCAGCCAGTTCACACCACTCCGCAACCAGTTCGCACCACTCCGCAACCAGTTCGCACCACTGCGCAACCAGTCAACACCACTCCGCAACCAATTCGCATCACTCTGCAACCTGTTCGCACCACTCCGCAACCAGTTCGCACCACTCGGCAACCAGTTTGCACTACTCCGCAACCAGTTCGCACCACTGCGCAACCAGTCAACACCCCTCCGCAACCAATTCGCATCACTCTGCAACCTGTTCGCACCACTCCGCAACCAGTTCGCACCACTCGGCAACCAGTTTGCACTACTCCGCAACCAGTTCGCACCACTGCGCAACCAGTCAACACCCCTCCGCAACCAATTCGCATCACTCTGCAACCTGTTCGCACCACTCCGCAACCAGTTCGCACCACTCGGCAACCAGTTTGCACTACTCCGCAACCAGTTCGCACCACTGCGCAACCAGTCAACACCCCTCCGCAACCAATTCGCATCACTCTGCAACCTGTTCGCACCACTCCGCAACCAGTTCGCACCACTCGGCAACCAGTTTGCACTACTCCGCAACCAGTTCGCACCACTGCGCAACCAGTCAACACCACTCCGCAACCAGTTCGCACCACTCCGCAACCAGTTTGCACCACTCCGCAACCGGTATGCACCACTCCGCAACCAGTTCCCACCACTCTGTAACCAGTTCGCACCACTCCGCAACCAGTTCGCACCACTCCGTAACCAGTTCGCACCACTCCGCAACCACTTCACACCACTCGACAACCAGTTCACATCATTCTCAACCAGTTTGCAGCACTCCGCAGCCAGTTCGCACCACTCCGCAGCCAGTTCGCAGCACTCGGCAACCAGTTCGTACCACTCCGCAACCAGTTCGCACCACTCTGCAACCAGTTCGCACCACTCCTTAACCAGTTAGACCACTCCGCAACCAGTTCGCACCACTTTACAACCAGTTCGTGCCACACCACTACCAGTTCTTGGCACTCCGCAACCAGTTCGTACCATCCGCAACGAGTTCGCACCCCTCCGCGACCTGTTCGCAGCACTCCGCAACCAGTTCGCACCACTCCGCAACCAGTTCGCACCACTCCGCAACCAGTTCGCACCACTCTGCAACCAGTTCGCACCACTCTGCAACTAGTTCGCACGACTCCGCAACCCGTTTGCACCACACCACAACCAGTGCGCACCAGTTTACAACCAGTTCGTGCGACACCACAACCAGTTCTTGCCACTCCGCAACCAGTGCGCACCACTACGCAACCAGTTCGCACCGCTCCGCAACCAGTTCGCGCCACTCTGCAACCTGTTCGCAGCACTCTCCAACCAGTTCGCACCACTGTGCAACCAGTTCGTACCACGCCGCAACCAGTTCGCAGCACGCCGCAACCAGTTCGCAGCACGCCGCAACCAGTTCGCAGCACGCCGCAACCAGTTCGCAGCACGCCGCAACCAGTTCGCAGCACGCCGCAACCAGTTCGCAGCACGCCGCAACCAGTTCGCAGCACGCCGCAACCAGTTCGCAGCACGCCGCAACCAGTTCGCAGCACGCCGCAACCAGTTCGCAGCACGCCGCAACCAGTTCGCAGCACGCCGCAACCAGTTCGCAGCACGCCGCAACCAGTTCGCAGCACGCCGCAACCAGTTCGCAGCACGCCGCAACCAGTTCGCAGCACGCCGCAACCAGTTCGCAGCACGCCGCAACCAGTTCGCAGCACGCCGCAACCAGTTCGCAGCACGCCGCAACCAGTTCGCAGCACGCCGCAACCAGTTCGCAGCACGCCGCAACCAGTTCGCAGCACGCCGCAACCAGTTCGCAGCACGCCGCAACCAGTTCGCAGCACGCCGCAACCAGTTCGCAGCACGCCGCAACCAGTTCGCAGCACGCCGCAACCAGTTCGCAGCACGCCGCAACCAGTTCGCAGCACGCCGCAACCAGTTCGCAGCACGCCGCAACCAGTTCGCAGCACGCCGCAACCAGTTCGCAGCACGCCGCAACCAGTTCGCAGCACGCCGCAACCAGTTCGCAGCACGCCGCAACCAGTTCGCAGCACGCCGCAACCAGTTCGCAGCACGCCGCAACCAGTTCGCAGCACGCCGCAACCAGTTCGCAGCACGCCGCAACCAGTTCGCAGCACGCCGCAACCAGTTCGCAGCACGCCGCAACCAGTTCGCAGCACGCCGCAACCAGTTCGCAGCACGCCGCAACCAGTTCGCAGCACGCCGCAACCAGTTCGCAGCACGCCGCAACCAGTTCGCAGCACGCCGCAACCAGTTCGCAGCACGCCGCAACCAGTTCGCAGCACGCCGCAACCAGTTCGCAGCACGCCGCAACCAGTTCGCAGCACGCCGCAACCAGTTCGCAGCACGCCGCAACCAGTTCGCAGCACGCCGCAACCAGTTCGCAGCACGCCGCAACCAGTTCGCAGCACGCCGCAACCAGTTCGCAGCACGCCGCAACCAGTTCGCAGCACGCCGCAACCAGTTCGCAGCACGCCGCAACCAGTTCGCAGCACGCCGCAACCAGTTCGCAGCACGCCGCAACCAGTTCGCAGCACGCCGCAACCAGTTCGCAGCACGCCGCAACCAGTTCGCAGCACGCCGCAACCAGTTCGCAGCACGCCGCAACCAGTTCGCAGCACGCCGCAACCAGTTCGCAGCACGCCGCAACCAGTTCGCAGCACGCCGCAACCAGTTCGCAGCACGCCGCAACCAGTTCGCAGCACGCCGCAACCAGTTCGCAGCACGCCGCAACCAGTTCGCAGCACGCCGCAACCAGTTCGCAGCACGCCGCAACCAGTTCGCAGCACGCCGCAACCAGTTCGCAGCACGCCGCAACCAGTTCGCAGCACGCCGCAACCAGTTCGCAGCACGCCGCAACCAGTTCGCAGCACGCCGCAACCAGTTCGCAGCACGCCGCAACCAGTTCGCAGCACGCCGCAACCAGTTCGCAGCACGCCGCAACCAGTTCGCAGCACGCCGCAACCAGTTCGCAGCACGCCGCAACCAGTTCGCAGCACGCCGCAACCAGTTCGCAGCACGCCGCAACCAGTTCGCAGCACGCCGCAACCAGTTCGCAGCACGCCGCAACCAGTTCGCAGCACGCCGCAACCAGTTCGCAGCACGCCGCAACCAGTTCGCAGCACGCCGCAACCAGTTCGCAGCACGCCGCAACCAGTTCGCAGCACGCCGCAACCAGTTCGCAGCACGCCGCAACCAGTTCGCAGCACGCCGCAACCAGTTCGCAGCACGCCGCAACCAGTTCGCAGCACGCCGCAACCAGTTCGCAGCACGCCGCAACCAGTTCGCAGCACGCCGCAACCAGTTCGCAGCACGCCGCAACCAGTTCGCAGCACGCCGCAACCAGTTCGCAGCACGCCGCAACCAGTTCGCAGCACGCCGCAACCAGTTCGCAGCACGCCGCAACCAGTTCGCAGCACGCCGCAACCAGTTCGCAGCACGCCGCAACCAGTTCGCAGCACGCCGCAACCAGTTCGCAGCACGCCGCAACCAGTTCGCAGCACGCCGCAACCAGTTCGCAGCACGCCGCAACCAGTTCGCAGCACGCCGCAACCAGTTCGCAGCACGCCGCAACCAGTTCGCAGCACGCCGCAACCAGTTCGCAGCACGCCGCAACCAGTTCGCAGCACGCCGCAACCAGTTCGCAGCACGCCGCAACCAGTTCGCAGCACGCCGCAACCAGTTCGCAGCACGCCGCAACCAGTTCGCAGCACGCCGCAACCAGTTCGCAGCACGCCGCAACCAGTTCGCAGCACGCCGCAACCAGTTCGCAGCACGCCGCAACCAGTTCGCAGCACGCCGCAACCAGTTCGCAGCACGCCGCAACCAGTTCGCAGCACGCCGCAACCAGTTCGCAGCACGCCGCAACCAGTTCGCAGCACGCCGCAACCAGTTCGCAGCACGCCGCAACCAGTTCGCAGCACGCCGCAACCAGTTCGCAGCACGCCGCAACCAGTTCGCAGCACGCCGCAACCAGTTCGCAGCACGCCGCAACCAGTTCGCAGCACGCCGCAACCAGTTCGCAGCACGCCGCAACCAGTTCGCAGCACGCCGCAACCAGTTCGCAGCACGCCGCAACCAGTTCGCAGCACGCCGCAACCAGTTCGCAGCACGCCGCAACCAGTTCGCAGCACGCCGCAACCAGTTCGCAGCACGCCGCAACCAGTTCGCAGCACGCCGCAACCAGTTCGCAGCACGCCGCAACCAGTTCGCAGCACGCCGCAACCAGTTCGCAGCACGCCGCAACCAGTTCGCAGCACGCCGCAACCAGTTCGCAGCACGCCGCAACCAGTTCGCAGCACGCCGCAACCAGTTCGCAGCACGCCGCAACCAGTTCGCAGCACGCCGCAACCAGTTCGCAGCACGCCGCAACCAGTTCGCAGCACGCCGCAACCAGTTCGCAGCACGCCGCAACCAGTTCGCAGCACGCCGCAACCAGTTCGCAGCACGCCGCAACCAGTTCGCAGCACGCCGCAACCAGTTCGCAGCACGCCGCAACCAGTTCGCAGCACGCCGCAACCAGTTCGCAGCACGCCGCAACCAGTTCGCAGCACGCCGCAACCAGTTCGCAGCACGCCGCAACCAGTTCGCAGCACGCCGCAACCAGTTCGCAGCACGCCGCAACCAGTTCGCAGCACGCCGCAACCAGTTCGCAGCACGCCGCAACCAGTTCGCAGCACGCCGCAACCAGTTCGCAGCACGCCGCAACCAGTTCGCAGCACGCCGCAACCAGTTCGCAGCACGCCGCAACCAGTTCGCAGCACGCCGCAACCAGTTCGCAGCACGCCGCAACCAGTTCGCAGCACGCCGCAACCAGTTCGCAGCACGCCGCAACCAGTTCGCAGCACGCCGCAACCAGTTCGCAGCACGCCGCAACCAGTTCGCAGCACGCCGCAACCAGTTCGCAGCACGCCGCAACCAGTTCGCAGCACGCCGCAACCAGTTCGCAGCACGCCGCAACCAGTTCGCAGCACGCCGCAACCAGTTCGCAGCACGCCGCAACCAGTTCGCAGCACGCCGCAACCAGTTCGCAGCACGCCGCAACCAGTTCGCAGCACGCCGCAACCAGTTCGCAGCACGCCGCAACCAGTTCGCAGCACGCCGCAACCAGTTCGCAGCACGCCGCAACCAGTTCGCAGCACGCCGCAACCAGTTCGCAGCACGCCGCAACCAGTTCGCAGCACGCCGCAACCAGTTCGCAGCACGCCGCAACCAGTTCGCAGCACGCCGCAACCAGTTCGCAGCACGCCGCAACCAGTTCGCAGCACGCCGCAACCAGTTCGCAGCACGCCGCAACCAGTTCGCAGCACGCCGCAACCAGTTCGCAGCACGCCGCAACCAGTTCGCAGCACGCCGCAACCAGTTCGCAGCACGCCGCAACCAGTTCGCAGCACGCCGCAACCAGTTCGCAGCACGCCGCAACCAGTTCGCAGCACGCCGCAACCAGTTCGCAGCACGCCGCAACCAGTTCGCAGCACGCCGCAACCAGTTCGCAGCACGCCGCAACCAGTTCGCAGCACGCCGCAACCAGTTCGCAGCACGCCGCAACCAGTTCGCAGCACGCCGCAACCAGTTCGCAGCACGCCGCAACCAGTTCGCAGCACGCCGCAACCAGTTCGCAGCACGCCGCAACCAGTTCGCAGCACTCTGCAACCAGTTCGTACCACTTCGCAACCAGTCCACAACCAGTTCACACTACTCGGCAACCAGTTCGCACCACTCTGCAACCAGTTCGCACCACTCCGCAACCAGTTCGCACAACTCTGCAACCAGGATGCACCACTTCGCAACCAGTTCGCACTACTCCGCAACCTATTCGCACCACTCCACATCCAGTTCACACCACTCCGCAACAAGTTCGCACCACTCCGCAGCCAGTTCCGACCACTCCGCAACCAATTCGCACCAATCAGCAACCAGTTCGCACCTCTCCGCAACCAGTTCGCACCACTCCGCAACCAGTTTGCACCACACCGTAACCAGTTCGCACTACTCCGCAACCAGTTCGCTTCACTCCGCAACCAGTTCGCACCACTCGCTACCAATT
Organism: Penium margaritaceum; assembly: GCA_023375785.1. Classification (NCBI taxonomy): domain Eukaryota; kingdom Viridiplantae; phylum Streptophyta; class Zygnematophyceae; order Desmidiales; family Peniaceae; genus Penium; species Penium margaritaceum. The sequence goes on from SZWC01016800.1 coordinate 46,373, forward strand.
CGCACCACTCCTGAACCAGTTCACATCATTCTGAACCAGTTCGCACAACTCCGCAACCATTTCGCACCACTCGACAACCAGTTCGCACCACCCCGCAGCCAGTTCGCACCACTCCGCAGCCAATTCGCACCACTCCGCAACCAGTTCGCACCACTCCGCAACCAGTTCGAACCACTCCGAAGCCAGTTCGCACCACTCCGCAACCAGTTCTTGTCACTGTGCAACCTGTTCGCACTACTCGGCAACCAGTTCGCACCACTCTGCAACCAGTTCGCACCATTTGCAACCGGTTCCCACCAATCCGCAACGGGTTCGCACCACTCCGCAACCAGTTCGCATCACTCCGCAACCAGTTCGCACGACTCCGCAACCAGTTACACCACTCCGCAACCAGTTCGCACCACTCTGCAACCAGTTCGCGCTACACCACAACCAATTCTTGCGACTCCGCAACCAGTTCGTACCACTCCGCAACCAGTTTGCACCACTCCGCAACCAGTTCCCAGCTCTCCGCAACCAGTTCGCACCACTGCGCAACCAGTTTGCACCACTCCGCAACCAGTTTACACCACTCTGCAACCTGTTCGTACCACTCCGCAACCAGTTCGCACCACTCTGCAACCAGTTCGCACCACCCGCAGCCAGTTCGCACCACTCCGCAACCAGTTTGCACAACTCCGCAACCAGTTCGAACCACTCCGCAACCAGTTCGCACCACTCCGCAACCAGTTTGCACAACTCCACAACCAGTTCCCACCACTCTGCAACCAGTTCGCACCACTCTGCAACCAGTTCGCACCACTCCGCAACGAGTTCGCAGCACTCCGCAACCAGTTTGCACCACTACGCAACCCGTTCGCACCACTCGCAACCAGTTCGCACCACTCGCAACCAGTTCGCACCATTCTGCAACCAGTTTGCACCACATGGCAACCAGTTCACACCACTCCGCCACCGGTTCGCACCACTATGCAACCAGGTTGCACCACTCCGCAACAAGTTGGCAGCACTCCTTAACCAGTTCGCATGACTACGCAACCAGTTCGCACCACTCCGCAACCAGTTCGTACCTCTTTGCAACCAGTTTGCACCACTTCGCAACGAGTTTGCACCACTTCGCAACCAGTGCCCACCACTCTGCAACCAGTTTGCACCGCTCCCCATCCAGTACGCACCACTCCGTAACCAGTTCACAACTCTTTCCAACCTGTTCGCACCACTCCGCAAGCAGTTCGCAGCACTCCGCAATCAGTTTGCACCACTCCGCAACCAGTTTACACCACTCTGCAACCTGTTCGTACCACTCCGCAACCAGTTCGCACCACTCTGCAACCAATTTGCACCACTCCACAACCAGTTCGTACCACTCTACAACCAATTTGCACCACTCCGCAACCTGTTCGCAACACTCCGCAACCAGTTTGCATGACTCCACAACCAGTTCGCACCACTCCGCAACCAATTCAAACCTTTCCGCAACGTTTACGCACCACTCAACAACCTGTTCTCACCTCTCTGCAACCAGTTCGCGCCACTCGGCAGCCACTTCGTACCACTCCGCAACAACTCCACAACCAGTTCGCACTACTCGGCAACCAGTTCGCACCACTCCGCAACCAGTTCGCACCACTCCGAAACCAGTTTGCACCACTCCGCAACCAATTCGCACCACTCCGCATCGAGTTCACACCACTCCGCAGCCAGTTCGCACCACTCCGCAACTAGTTCGCACCACTCTGCAACCAATTCGCACCAATCAGCAACCTGTTCGCACCTCTCCGCAACCAGTTCGCACCACTCTGCAACCAGTTTGCACCACTCCGCAACCAGTTCGCACCACTCCGCAACCAATTCGCACCAATCAGCAACCTGTTCGCACCTCTCCGCAACCAGTTCGCACCACTCTGCAACCAGTTTGCACCACTCCGCAACCAGTTCGCACCACTCCGCAACTAGTTTGCACCACTCCGCAACAAGTTCGCACAACTCCGCAACCAGTTCGCACCACTCCACAACTTGTTCGCATCATTCTGAACCAGTTCGCACCACTCCAAACCATTTCGCACCTTTTCTGCAACCAGTTCGCACTACCCCGCAACCAGTTCACACCACTCCGCAACCACTTCGCACCACTCCGCAACCAGTTCGCACCAATCCGCAACCAGTTCGCACCACTCCGCAACCAGTTTGCACCACTCTGTTTCCAATTCGCACCACTACCCAATCTCTTCGCACCATTCTGCAACCAGGTCGCACCACTCCGCATCAAGTTTGCACTTCTTTGCAACCAGTTTGCACCACTCCGCAACCACTTAGCACCACTCCACAACCAGCTTTCACCAGTCCGCAACCCTTTTGCACCACTCCGCAAAAAATGCGCACCACTCCGCAACGTGTTCGCACCACTCCGCAACCAGTTTGCACCACTCTGCAACCAGTTCGCACCACTCTACAACCAGTTCGCAGCACTCCGCAACCAGTTCGCACCACTCTGCAACAAATTCGTACCACTCCACAACCAGTTCAAACCACTCCGCATCCAGTTCGCACCACTCTGTTACCAATTCGCACACTTCCGCAACCTGTTCGCACCACCCAGCAACTAGTTCGCACCACTCCGCAACCAGTTCGCACCACTGGTCAACCAGTTTGCACCACATGGCAACCAGTTTAAACCACTCCGCAACCGGTTCGCACCACTCTGCAACCAGTTTGCACCACTCCGCAACAAGTTTGCAGCACTCCGCAACCAGTTGGCACCACTACGCAACCAGTTTGCACCACTCTGCAACCAGTTCGTACCTCTTCGCAGCCAGTTTGCACCACTTTCTTAGCCAGTTCGCACCACTC
>SZWC01016801.1:6297-17490 GCA_023375785.1 Penium margaritaceum
TGACCAGTGTGTTTCTGACCAGTGTGTTTCTTACCACTGTGTTTCTAACCATTGTGTTTTTGACCAGTTTTTCTTCTGACCACTGCGTTTCTGACCACTGTGTTTCTGACAAGGTGTTACTGACTAGTGTTTCTGACCAGCGTGTTTCTGACCACTGTGTTTCAGACCACTGTGTTTCAGACCACTGTGTTTCTGACAAGTGTTTTACTAACCAGTGTGTTCCCGACCACTATGTTTCTGACCACTGTGTTTCTGAACACTGTGTTTCTGACAACTGTGTTTCTGACCAATGTGTTTCTTACCACTGTGTTTCTGACCACTGTGTTTTTGACGACTGTATTTCTGACCACTGTGTTTCTGACCACTGTGTTTCTGACCCCGGTGTTTCTGACCACTGTCTTTCTGACACTGTGTTTCTGACCACCGTTTTTGTGACCAGTGTGTTTTTGACCACTGTGTTTCCGACCAGTGTGTTTCGGACCACTGTGTTTCCAACCAGTGCATTTCTGACGACTGTGTTTCTGAACACGGAGTTTCTGTCCAGTGTGTTTCTGACCACTGCGATTCTGACATGTGTGTTTCTGGCCAGTGTGTTTCTGACGAGTGCATTTCGACCACTCTGTTTATGACCACTGTATTTCTTACAAGTGTGTTTATTATCAGTGTGTTTCTGACCACTGTCTTTCTGACCAGTGTGTTTCTCAATGGTGTGCCCATGACCACCGTTTATCTGACCACTGTGTTTCTGACCACTGAGTTCCGGATCATTGTGTTTTTGACCAGTGTGTTTCTGACCACTTTGTTTCTGACCTCTGTGTTTCTGACCACTGTGTTTCTGACCACTGGGTTTCTGACCCCTGTGTTTCTGACCACTGTGTTTTTGACCACTGTGTTTCTGACCACTGTGTTTCTTACCAGTGTGTTTCTGACCACTTTGTTTGTTACCAGTGTGTTTCTTACCAGTGTGTTTCTGACCAGGGTGTTTCCGACCATAGTATGTCTGACCACTTTGTTTCTGCCAAGCGTGTTTCTGACCAGTGTGTTTCTGACCAGTGTGATTCAGAGCGGTGTGTTTCTGACTAGTGTGTTTCGGACCACTGTGTTTTTGACGAGAGTCTTTCTGACCACTGTGTTCCTGACCACACTGTTTCTGACCACCGTGTTTTTGACCAGTGTGTTCATTACTAGTGTGTTTCTGACAAGTGTGTTTGTGACCAGTGTGTCTCTGACCAGTATGTTTCTGACCACTGTGTTTCTGACCACTGTGTTTCTGACCAGTTTGTTTTGGACCACTGTGTTTCTGACCAGTGTGTTTCTGACCACTGTGTTTCTGACCAGTGGTGTTTTGACCACTTTGTTTCTGACCAGTGTGTTATTGACCACTGTGTTTCTGACCACTGTGTTTCTGACAACTGTGTTTCTGACCACTGTGTTTCTGACCACTGTATCTCTGACCATTGTGTTTATGTCCAGTGTGTTTTTGACAACTTTGTTCCTGACCAGTTTGTTTCTGAACAGTGCGTTTCTGACCAATGTGTGTCTGAAAATTGTCTTCTTGACCAGTGTGTTTCTGACCACTATGTTTCTGACCACTGTGTTTCTGACCACTGCGTTTCCGACCAGTGTGTTTCGAACCACTGTGTTTCCAACCAGTGTGTTTCTGACCACTGTGTTTTAGACCAGTGTGTTTATGACCAGTGTGTTTCTGACAACTGCGTTTCTGACCAGTGTGTTTCAGACCAGTGTGTTTCTTACCATTGTGTTTATTGTCGGTGTGTTTTTGACCAATGTCTTTCTGACCAGTGTATTTCCCAGTGGTGTGTTTATGACCACTGTGTTTCTGACCACTGTGTTTCCGATCACTGTGTTTCTGACCCGTGAGTTTCTGACCACTGTGTTTTCGACCACTGTGTTTCTGACCACTGTGTTTCTGACCACTGTGTTTCTGATCCCTATGTTTATGACCACTGTGTTTTTGACCACTGTGTTTCTGACCACTGTGTTTCTTAGCACTGTTTTTCTGACCACTTTGTTTGTTACCAGTGTGTTTCTGACTAGTGTGTTTCTGACCAGGGTGTTTCCGACCACTGTATGTCTGACCACTCTGTTTCTGACCAGTGTGTTTTTGACTAGTGTGTTTCGGACCAGTGTGTTTCTGACCACGGTGTTTCTGACCAGGGTCTTTTTGACCACTGCGTTCCTGACGACACTGTCATGACCACAGTGTTTTTGACTAGTGTGTTGCTGACCACAGTGTTTCTGACCAGTGTGTTCTGAGATGTGTGTTTGAGGCCAGTGTGTCTCTGACCAGTATGTTTCTGACCACTGTGTTTCTGACCACTGTGTTTCTGACCAGTCTGTTTCGGACCACTGTGTTTCTGACCACTGTGATTCTGACCATTGTGTTTGTGACCAGTGTGTTTCTGAGCACTTTGTTTCTGAACAGTGTGTTACTTACCATTATGTTTCTGACCACTGTGTTTTTGACCACCGTGTTTCTGACCAATGTGTTTCTGACCACTGTGTTTCTGACCACTGTGTTTCTGACCACTGTGTTCCTGACCAATGTGATCCTGACCACTGTGTTTCTAACCAGTGTGTTTCTGACCAGTGTGTTTCTGACCAGCGTGTCTCTGACCACTGTGTTTCTTACCACTTTGTTTCTGACCACTGTGTTTTTGACCACTGTGTTTCTGACCAGTGTGTTTCTGACCTGTGTGTTTCCGACCACCATGTTTATGACCAGTGTGTTTCTGACCAGCGTGTTTCTGACCAATTTTGTTTCAGACAACTATGTTTCTGACCATTGTGTTTCTGGCCAGTGTGTTTCTGACCAGTGTGTTTCTGACCAGTGTGTTTCTGACCAGAATGTTTCTAACCACTTGGTTTCTGTCCACTGTGTTTCTGACCACTGTGTTGTGACCACTGTGTTTCTGACCAGTGTGTTTCTGACCAGTGTGTTTCTGACCGGTGAGTTTCTGACCACTGTGTTACTGACCAATGTGTTCCTGACCACTGTGTTTCTGACCAAAATGCTTCTGACCACTGTGTTTCTGACTAGTGTGTTTCTGACCACTGTGTTTCTCAGCAGAGAGTTCCTAAACAGTGTGTTTCTGACCAGTGTTTTTCGGACAGCTGTGTTTCTTGCCTGTGTGTTTCTGACCTGTGTGTTTCTGACCACTCTGTTTCTGACCACTGTGTTTCTAGCCAGTGTGTTTCTAGCCAGTGTGTTTCTAGCCAGTGTGTTTCTAGCCAGTGTGTTTCGTACCGATGTGTTTCCAACCACTGTGTTTCTGACCTGTGTGTTTCTGACCAGCTTGTTTCTGACCACTGTTTTTCTTACCACTGTGTTTCTGACCACTGTGTTTCTGACCAGTGTGTTTCTGACCAGTGTGTTTCTGACCAGTGTGTTTATGGCCACTGTGTTTCTGACCAATGTGTTTCTGACCCGTGTCTTTTTGACTACTGTGTTTCTCACCAGTGTCTTTCTGACCACTGTGTTTATGACCAGTGTTTTTCTGACCAGTGTGTTTCTGACCAGTGTGTTTCTGACCAGTGTGTCTCTGACCACCGTGTTAATGACCGGTGTGTTTATGGCCACTGTGTTTCCGACCTCTGTGTTTCTGATAAGTGTGTTTTCAACCACCTTGTTTCTGACCAGTGTGTTTATCACCAGTGTGTTTGTGACCACTGTGTTTCTAACCAGTGTGTTTCTGAATAGTGTGTTTGTGACCAGTGTGTTTCTGACCACTATGTTTCTGACCACTGGGTTTCTGACCACTGTGTTTCTGACCACTTTGTCTCTGACCACTGTGTTTCTGACCAGTGTGTTTCTGACCAGTGTGTTTCTAACCACTGTGTTTCTGACCATTGTGTTTCTGATCACTTTGTTTCTCACCAATGTATTCCTGACCACTGTGTTTCTGACCAATGTGCTTATGACCACTGTGTTTATGACCAGTGTGTTTCTGACCACTGTGTTTCTTAGGAGTGTGTTTATGAGTAGTGTGTTTATGACCAGTGTATTTCAGACAGCTGTGTTTTTGACCAGTGTGTTTCTGAACAGTGTCTTTCTGACCACTGTGTTTCTGACCACTGTGTTTGTGACCAGTGTGTTTCTGACCAATGTGTTTCTGACCAATGTATTTCTGACCACTGTGGTTCCGACCAGTGTGCTTCTGACTTGTGTGTTTCTGTCCACTATAGTTCTGACCCCTGTGTTTCTGACCAGTGTGTTTCTGACCACTGTGTTTCTGATGACTGTGTTTCTGACCAGTGTGTTCCTGACCAGTGTATTTCTGACCAGTGTGTTTTTGACCACCGTGTTTGTGACCATTGTGTTTCTGACCAATCTGTTTCTGACCACTGTGTTTTTGACGACTGTGTTTCTGACCACTGCGTTTCTGACCACTGTGTTTCTGGTCAGTGTGTTTCTGACCAGCGTGTTTTAGACCGTTGTTTTTCTGACCTGTGTGTTTTTGCCTGTGGTGTTTCTGACCTGTGTGTTTCTGACCAGAGTGTTTCTAAACACTGTGTTTCTGATCAGTGTGTTTCTGACCAGTGTGTTTCTAACCACCATGTTTCTGACCAGCCTGTTGATGACCAACGTGTTTCTGACCACTGTGTTTCTGACCAGTGTGTTTCTCACCAGTGTGTTTCTCAGCAGTGTGTTTATCACGAGTGTGTTTCTGACCTCTGTTGTTCTGACCAGTGTGTTTCTGACCACTAAGTTTCTCACCATTGTGTTTGTGACCACTGTGATTCTGACAAGTGTGTCTCTCACCAGTGTGTTCATAACAACCGTGTTTCTGACCACTCTATTTCTAAGCAGTCTGTTTCTTACCACTTTGTTTCTGACCAGTGTGTTTCTGACCATTGTGTTTCCGACCAGTGTGTTTCTGACCACTGTGTTTCTGACCAACGTGTTTCTGACCAACGTGTTTCTGTTCAGTGTGTTTCTGACCAGTGTGATTCTGACCACTGTGTTTCCGATAACTCTGTTTCTGACCACTGTGTTTATGACCACTGTATTTCCGTCCAGTGTGTTTGTGACCAGTCTGTTACTGACCTCTGTTTTCCGGACCACTGTGTTTCTGACAAGTGTGTTGCTGACCAGTGTGTTTCTGACCACTGTGTTTCTGACCATTGTGTTTCTGACCACTGTGATTTTGACCATCGTGTTTCTGACCACTGTGTTTCTGACCACTGTGTTTCTGACCACTGTGTTTCTGCCTAGTGTGTTTCTGACCAATGTTTTTGTGACCACTGTGTTTCGGACCACTGTGTTTCTGACCAGCGTGTTTCTGACCACTGTGTTTTGGACCACCGTGTTTTTGACCAGTGTGTTTCTGACCTGTGTGTTTCCGACCACTCTCTTTATGACAAGTGTGTTTCTGACCAGTGTGTTTCCGACTAGTGTGTTTCTGACCACGGTGTTTCTGACCAGTGTGTTTCTGAGCAGTGTGTCTTTGACCAGTACGTTTCTGACCAGTGTGTTTCTGACCACTGTGTTTCTGACCACGGTGTTCCTGACCAGTGTGTTTCTGACCAACGTGTTTATGACCAGTGTGTGTCTGGCCACTGTGTTTCTGACCAGCCTGTTTCTGACCACCGTGTTTCTGACCACTGTGTTTCTGACCAATGTCTTTCTGACCAGTGTATTTCTGACCACTGCGTTTCTGACCACTATGTTTTTGACCACTGTGTTTCTGACCACTGTATTTCTGACCGCTATATTTCTGACCAGTGTGTTTCTGACCAGTGTGTTCTTTACCACGGTTTTATTTATACCACCGTGTTTATGAAATGTGTGTTTCTGACCTGTGTGTTTCTCACCACGGTGTTTCTGACTAACATGTTCCTGACAACTGTGTCTCTGACCTTTGTGTTTGTGTAACAGTGGTTCTGACCACTGTGTTTCTGACCAGTGTGCCTCTGACCAGTATGTTTCTGACCACTGTGATTTTGACCATCGTGTTTCTGACCACTGTATTTCTGACCGCTATATTTCTGACCAGTGTGTTGCTGACCAGTGTGTTTCTGGCCACTGTGTTTCAAACCAGTGTGTGTCTGACCAGTGTGTTTCTGACCAGTGTGTTTCTGACCAGTGTGTTTCTGACCTGTGTGTTTCTCACCACGGTGTTTCTGACTAACATGTTCCTGACAACTGTGTCTCTGACCTTTGTGTTTGTGTAACAGTGGTTCTGACCACTGTGTTTCTGACCAGTGTGTTTCTGACTAGTGTGTTTCTGACCACTGTGTTGCTGACCACTGTGTTTTGACCACGGTGTTTCTGAACACTATGTTTCTCACCATTGTGTTTCTTACCACTGTGTTTCTGACAAGTGTGGTTCTGGCCACTGTGTTTCTGACCAGTGTGTGGCTGACCAGTGTGTTTCTGACCAGTGTGTTTCTGACCAGTGTGTTTCAGACCACTGTACTCCTGACCACTGTGTTTTTGACCACTGTGTTCCTGACCAGTGCGTTTCTGACCACTGTGTTTCTGACCAGTGTGTGGTTAACCACTGTATTTCTGACCAGTGTAATTCTGACCACCGTGTTTCTGACCACTGTGTTTCTGACCATTGTGTTTCTGACCAGTGTGCTTCTGACCACTGCGTTTGGAAGTTGGGGTGGAAGTTGCGCTAAAAGCTGGGTTGGAAGTTGGGTTAGAAGTTGGGTTGGAAGCTCGGTTGGAAGCTGGGTTGGAAGTTAGGCTGGAAGTTGGGATGGAAGCTGGGTTGTAAGTTGGGTTGGAAGCTGGATTGGAAGCTGGGTTGGAAGTTGGGCTGGAAGTTGGGTTGGAAGTTGGACTAGACGTTGGGTTGGAAGTTGGGTTGGATGTTTGGTTGCAAGTTGGGCTGGAAGTTGGGCTGGAATTTGGGTTGAAAGTTTGGTTGGAAGCTTGGTTGGAAGCTGGATTGGAAGCTGGGTTGGAAGTTGGGTTAGAAGTTTGATTGGAAGTTGGGGTGGAAGTTGGTTTGGAAGTCGAGTTGGAAGTTGGGTTGGAAGTTGGGTTGGAAGTTGGGTTGGAAGTTGGGTTGGAAGTTGGGATGGATTTTTTGATTGAAATTGGGTTCGAAGTTGGTTTGGAATTTGCGCTGGACGTTGGGTTGGATGTTGGGCTGGATGTTGAGTTCGAAGTTGAATTGGATGTTGGATTGTAAGTAGGGTTGGAAGCTTGCTTGGAAGTTGGGTTGGAATAACTCTTGGACGTTGGGTTGGAAGTCAAATTGGATGCTGGGTTGGAAGTTGGGATGGTGTTTGGGATGGAAGTTGGGTTGGAAGCTGGACTGGAAGTTGGATTGGAGGTTGGGTTTGAAGTTGTGTTGGAAGTTGGGTTGGAAGTTGCGTTGGAATTTGGGCTGGAAGTTGCACTAGATTTGGGTTGGATGTTGGGTTGGAAATTGGGTTGAAAGTTGGATAGGAAGTTCGGTTGGAGGTTGGGTTGGGTTGGATGTTGGGATGGATGTTGGGATGGAAGTTGGGATGAAAGTTAGGCTGGAAGTTGGGTTGGAAGTTGGGTTGGAAGTTGGGCTGGAATTTGGATTGGAAGTTGGATTGGAAGTTGGGTTGGAAGTTTGGTTGGAAGTTGGGTTGGAGGATGGGTTGGAAGTTGGGTTGGAAGTTGGGTTGGAAGTTTGGTTGGAAGTTGGGTTGGAGGATGGGTTGGAAGTTGGGTTGGAAGTTGGGATGGATGTTGGGGTTGACGATGGGATGGAAGTTGGGATGGATGTTCGGTTGGAAGTTGGGTTGGATGTTGGCTTGGACGTTGGGCTGGAATCTGGGTTGGAAGTTGGGCTAGAACTTGGGCTGGATGTTGGGTTGGAATTTGGGCTGGAAGCTAGGTTGGATGCTGCGCTGGAATTTGGGTAGAAACTTGGGTTCAGAGATGGGTTTGAAGTTGGGCTGGAAGTTCGGTTTGAAGTTGGGTTGGACGTTGGGTTGGAAGTTGGGATGGAATTAGGGATGGAAGGTGGGCTAGAAGTTGCGTTAGAAGTTGGGTAGGAAGTTGGTTTGCAAGTTGGGTTGGACGTTGGGTTGCAAGTTGTGTTGGAAGGTTGATTGGAAGTTGGGTTGGAATTTGGGTTGGAAGTTGGGCTGGAAGTTGGGTTGGAAGTTGGGATGGAGTTTGGAATAGAAGTTTGGTTGGAAGTTGGGTTTGAAGTTGGGTTGGGAGTTGGGTTGGAAGTTGGATTGGAAGTTGGGATGGAAATTAGGATGGAATTTGGGATGGAAGTTGGGTTGTGAGTTGTCTTGGAAGTTGGATTGGAAGTTGGGTTGGACGTTGGGTTGGAAGTTGGGTTGAAAGTTGGGTTGGAAGCTAGGTTGGATGCTCGGATGGAAGTTGGGCTGGAATTCGGGTTGGAAGTTGGATTGAAAGTTGGATTGGAATTTGGGTTGGACGCTGGGTTGGACGTTGGGTTGGAATCTAGGATGAAATTTTGGATGAAAGTTGGGCTGGAATTTGGAGTGGAAGTTGGATTGGAAGTTGGGTTGTAAGTTGTGTTGGAAGTTGGGCTGGAAGTTGGGCTTGGAGTTGGGCTGGAACTTGGGTTGGAAGTTAGGTTGGAAGTAGGGATGGAAGATGGGATGAAAGTTGGGTTGGAAGTTGGGTCGTATGTTGGTTTGGAAGTTGGGTTGGACGTTGGGTTGGAAGTTGGGTTGGAAGTTGGGTTGGAAGTTTGGATGGAAGGTGGGATGGAAGTTGGTTTTGAAGTTGGAATGGAAAATGGGATAGACGTTGGGTAGGATGTTGGGTTGGAATTTGGCCTGGATGTTGGATTGGAAGTTGGGTTGGATGTTGGGTTGGAAGTTGAGTTGGAAGTTGGGCTGTATGTTGGTCTGGAAGTCGGTTGAATTTGGGTTGGAAGTTGGGTTGGAAGATTAAGTGGAAGTTGGGTTGGAAGTTGAGTTGGAAGTAGGTTTCGAAGTTGAGTTGGATACTGGGATGGAGTTTGAGATGGAAGTTGGGCTGGAAGTTGTGTTGGAAGTTGGGTTAGAATTTGGGTTGGAAGTTGGGTTGGAAGTTCGTATGCAAATTGGAATGGAAATAGGGATGGAAGTTGGTTCAGTGTTTGGTTAGAAGTTGGATTGGAAGTTGGATTGGAAGTTGGGTTGGAAGTTGGGTAGAAAGTTGGGTTGGAAGCTGAGTGGGAAGTTGGATTGGAATTTGGGTTGGAAGTTGGGTTGAAAGTGGGATTGGAAGTAAGGTTGGACGTTGGGTTGGAAGTTGGGTTGGAAGTTGGGATGGAAGTTGGGACGAAAGTTGGGTTGGAACTTGTGTTGGAAGTTGGTATGGAAGTTGGATTGGAAGTTGGGTTGGAAGTTGGGTTGGAATTTGGGTTGGAAATTGGGTTGGAAGTTGGGTTGGAAGTTGGGAGGGAAGTTGGGATGGAATTTGGAATGGATGTTGGGATGGATGTTGGGTTGGAAGTTGGGTTGGAAGTTAGGTTGGGAGTTGGGTTGGAAATTAGGTTGGAAGTTGGGTTGGAAGTTGGGTTGGAAGTTAGATTGGAAGTCGGGCTGGAAGTTGAGTTGGAAGTTCGGTTGTAAGTTGGTTTGGAAGTTGGGTTGGAAGTTCCGTTCGAATATTGACTGGAGGATGGGTTGGAAGCTGGGTTGGAACCTGGCTAGAAGTTGGATTGAAAGTTGGGATGGAGTTTGGGTTGGGAGTTGGGTTGGAAGGCGGGTTGTGAGTTGGGCTGGAAGTTGGGTTGGAAGTAGGGGTTGAAGTTGGGTTGGAAGTTGGGTTGGAAGTTGGATTGGAAGTTGGGTTGGAACTTGGGCTGGAAGTTGGAATGTAAGTTGGGTTGGAAGCTGGGTTGGATGCTGGGTTGGAAGTTGGGTCGGAGTTTGGGCTGGAAGTTGGGTTGAATGTTGGGTTGGAAGTTGGGTCAGAAGTTGGGTTGAATGTTCGGTTGGAAATTTGGTTGGAACTTCGGTTGGAAGTTGGATTGGAAGGTGGTTAGGACTGGACTGGATGTTGGCTTGGAAGTTGGGTTGGAAGTTGGGATAGAAGTTGGGAAGGAAGTTGGGATGGAATTTGGGATGGATGTTGGGATGGATGTTGGGGTGGAAGTTGGGTTGGAAGTTGGGTTGGAAGTTGGATTAGAATTTGGGTTTGAAGCTAGGTCGCAAGTTGGGTTGGAAGTTGGGTTGGAAGGTGGGTTAGGGGTGGGTTGGATGGTGGGTTGGATTTTTTATAGGAGTTTGGATTGGAAGTTGGGTTGAGAGTTGGGTTACAAGTTCAGTTGGAAGCTGAGTTGGAAGTTGGGATGGAAGTTGGGATGAAACATGGGCTGGAAGTTGGGTTGGAAGTTTGGTTGGAAGTTGGGTTGGAAGTTGGGCTGGGTGTTTGATTGGAAGTTGGGCTGGAAGCTGGGTCGAAAGTTGGGCTGGAAGTTGGGTTGGAAGTTGGGTTGGAAGTTGGGTTAGAAGCTAGGTTGGAAGTTTGGTTTAAAGCTGGGCTGGAAGATGGTTTGGAAGTTGGGATGAAACTTGGGATGGAAGTTGGGATGGAAGCTGGGATGGACGATGGGATGGAAGTTGGTTTGGAAGTTGGGTTGGATGTTGGGTTGCAAGTTGGGTTGGAAGGTTGATTGGTAGTTGGGTTGGAATTTGGGTTGGAAGTTGGGTTGGAAGTTGGGTTTGAAGTTGGATTGGAAGTTGGGATGGAAATTAGGATGGAAATTGGGATGGAAGTTGGGTTGGGAGTTGTATTGGAAGTTGGATTGGATGTTAGGTTAGAAGTTGGATTTGAAGTTGGGTTGAAAGTTGGGTTGGAAGCTAGGTTGGATGCTGGGTTGGACGTTGGGCTGGAATTTGGGTTGGAAGTTGGATTGAAAGTTGGATTGGAATTTGGGTTGGACGTTGGGTTGGAAGTTGGGTTGGAATTTGGGATGGAATGTTGGATGAAAGTTGGGTTGGAAGTTGGGCTGGAAATTGGGATGGAAGTTTGATTGGAATTTGGATTGGAAGTTTAATTGGAAGTTGTGTCGTAAGTTGGGTTGGAAGTTGGGTTGGAAGTTGGGTTTGGAGTTGGTTTGGAAGTTGGGTTGGAAGTTGGGATGGAAGTTGGGATGGAAGTTGGGATGGAAGTTGGGATGGAAGTTGGGATAAGAGTTGGGTTGGAAGTTGGGTTGGAAGTTGGGTTGGAGGTTGGGATGGAAGCTGGGATGGAAGTTGGGTTGG